>JBBPBX010049499.1:6967-25328 GCA_038048925.1 Garcialebias charrua
GCACACTAGTGTGCCTAGGCACAGTGGTTGAAAAACACTGGGCTAGTCAGAGCGTGGCCAAGACCACTGCTGATGTTTTAACAAAACTCCAGTATCAAAACGTTAAGTTTTTTATTTTATAAAAATATCATTTGGTTATCTACACACACACACACACACGTCAACAGCAGCAGCTGTTAGTTCAAAAGTTTTACTATCATTATTCCAGAACATGACATGCATGAGGAGGAACAAAACAGTTCCGGAGGTGTCACGTGCACACATCGCTTCTCGCGAAGCCCGAGGCTCTGTTGGCAACAAAGTTGCTCGTCTCATCTCGTTTCGTCAATGTTTGCCTTACAGATTGGTGGAGGCCACAACATTAACGCTGTGGTGGTCAAGGTTGCTGCAGGGACCATAGAGGAGTCCCGCCAGCTGCGGGTGCAGCCGTTCAACGAGTACAGGAAGCGTTTCAACCTGGAGCCCTACAAGTCGTTCAGAGAGTTCACGGGTGAGACAGATGGCTGAGTGTGCAGCCCACACAACTAGAAGTGCAGAAATATTTACAACTCTGGGAGAACTGCCAAACATTCTTCACGTAAAAATTTTAAAACATTCCTCCACTGCTGTTTTATCTTTTTATTGTTACTAATGGTTGCAAAAAAATAATAATTCTAATAAATTTTGCCTCAAATTGCTTTAAATTATTTTTGCAAGACCAGCCGTTTCTCTAATAATATTGTTGCAAGGATTCAGTGTTTCTGGCTCTGTGTTCTCTGTTCCCGCAGCAGCTTTTTGTGTAAGCAGCCAACATATGCTGCTGAACGCTTCATTACCATTGTGGTTTAGAAACAAAATAAACCTGGATTAAACCTTATCTTAACATTTTGTTCAACACGTTAGAGAAAAGGCCTTCAGTCAAGTTAAGTTGGTCAGAAGGAAAAGTTTGACTACACAATATGATTTCTGGTATTTGGTTGTCCTCAGTAATGAGGGCGTTGCTTCGGTTGATCGCGGTGAAGAAAGAGTTGACTTAAAATGCAAAGCTCTCGATTTACTGGGCTGTCTACATTCCAACCTTCACCTAAGGTCATGATGTTTGTGTCATGACCAAAATAAGATCTCAGATCTTGCAGCCAAAAAGATCTGGTGGCCTAGCTGAGCCTTACCCCAAATTTACACTACATGCGTTCCGGCTCCGCCCCGCTCCGGTCCGACCTCCGCAGCAAATACGCACCCATTATAATCAATGACAGAGTTTACACTGGCTCCGCACTGCGGCGGCGAGCTGTGCCGAGCGGACGGCAGTCCGTCAAAATTAGAAATATTTCTATTTCTGCCGGACGCCGGAGCTGTGCCGGAGTCAACTTTTGAAGATTACGTCGCACCAACAGGAAAAGGAACGAGCACAACTTCCGTATTTACAAAATAAAATCACCACGGGCGGACTAATCCTAGCTCTATACGGATTTATTTGTACAAAAATGCTGTCAAACTATCATTTATGACTACGCCTACAAACGCAATACAAGAAATAAATAAATAAAGTATTTTATTCTGAAATGTAATACATCACTTCCTGTTGCTCAAACCATGTCCTGTCGCTCATTTACGAGAGAAGATCAAGGCAGCAGTCTCTACTGTTGTTCTCCTTCTTCCACCGAATGAATTGTTTTGTTCTGACTTACTTATCACTTGATTTATCGCGCGATCTCGCAATTCCTGCGCATGCGTCTCGGAGCAGCGCATCAAGGCGGACCAGAGCGGAGCGGAGGTAGTGGAAATTGGACTCGCTCAGCTTCGACCTGCGGAGCGGGGCGGAGCCGGACCGCATGTAGTGTAAATTTGGCGTTAGAGAGGGTGAAGAGCTCCATCATCTGGGGGGAGCTCGGAGTAGAGCCACCGCTCCTCTGCATCGAAAGGAGTCAGTTGAGGTGGTTCAAGCATCTGATTAGGATGCCTCCAGTTTTGCCTACAAAACTTGAGAACAAAAATGTGTTTAGTTATGTTAATAAATGAGGATTTAAGAGAAAGACGTTGGTGACGTACTGTAACCCCAGATTCTGAGTATAGGCGCAGCCCTTTAAGGCTATCGCTAGTGGGTATATCCCTCCACGCGCAACGCTGCACTGAAAACTTTAGTCCACGCCCACCTGCTGTGTGTGGGCCCCACCCGGTCAGTATAAATTACGGTGATACCAGACAATCAGCTCCCGAATAGCTTTTTTTCTTCAGCCATTTAGGAACCAGTGAGGCCCAGAGCTTAAAGGGCTGTGCCTATACTCATAGAATCTGGGGTTACAGTACATAACCTACGTTCTATTTTGTATAGGCTTCACCCTTTAAGGCTATCGCTAGTGGGTTAAAGGCGAAGCAGGATGTAGTCTATGCCTCACTGGGTCCATCCAGACACAAACATGAAGCATCTGCTCGCACAAACACATTTCATCACTCAGCTTTCTGTGTACGTAATTACGCGCTCCATGCGCAACAGTGCACCAGAGAAACGAATGAACTCTGGTGAGAGAAAAGGCTGAGATAAAGGACCTGCTGCTGTGAATAGGAACAACGAAGGTTACAAGCTGTGACAGTGTAACGATGAGCAGAGCAGGTCAACACCTCATGATGAACAGATCAGTAACATCATCGGTCATGAACTGTGACTGATAATAAACATCACACTGCATCTGCATGCAGGCAGGTGTGAGCCGAGGTTAAAAAAACTCCATGAAAATAATAATCATTCTGTCAGAAACCTGAGAACAGAAGGGGGTCATGGAGAAAGTGGAAACATCACGTAATGCACAAACGGACGCTGAGAGCGGCGCAGTGCAGCCGTGCGCGCCACATAACACGAGAGCGCATACACGAGGCAGAGGAGGTGAGACGTTGCTTCCTCCTCAGAGTTATGAGGAGGAGGATGAAAACGATCCAAAGTGATCACTCTCAATCTGAAAGAACTTGTGATGCTTTTAGGAGTAAAAGCAGGGTAAGGACGCAGCATGGCTTAGCTGCTGTCAGCTTGAATCCTGAGACACGAGGAAGCAACAAAGAGAGCAGATAAATCACACACTCTCTTTGCAGATGTCAGAGCCAATAGCAGGGCTGTTTTAAATTACAGAAATTTAAGTTGAACCTCATCTAGAGGCTCAAACGGAGCTCTAATCAATGTGCGTAAAACCATTGTTAGATCCCCCTGTGGAGCTAGTGGGCGTGACATGGGTCTGTGTCTCCGTACACCTTTCAGGAAACGCTTCATCAGTGATTAAAAACTGTTCTGTCACTGAAACCCTCATGACAGGAAGAAATAGCTGCAGCATAAGTCTTAATTGTGCTGAACGCTAAATTTCTGTCCAGCTACTGCAGAAATGACAGCACGCAGCCTAGCTGACATGAAATGGCCTCCATGCCTTTTTCCATGCACCAGCGCTGAAAAGCTGTCCACTTTGATGTGTAAAGCGCTGTGGTGGACGCGGCTCGTGCGCCTTGGCTCGTACGCACCACATCCTGTGGGAGGCCCAAGCTCTCTAAGCGGATCTGTTCAGCAGCCAAACCCAGAGGTGCTGACCTATTTTTGGGTAGCTCCTGATCGCTCCTTCTACCTGGAGGAGCACATCCTCCCTCCACGGCAGTTTCCACGGCCGGCCCGACACCAGCTGTTGTAGGTTCGGGAACCACGAAGCGTTCTTTCGCTCGGGAGCCACGAGGTTGACTGACATCTCTTCCTCCTGGACTCGATCCAGGACCCATGGGACGAATGGAACCGGAGGAAACGCATATAGGAGCTTTTTAGGCCATGGGCTATGAGCGAAGGCGTCCACCCCTAAAGGTGGATCGTCCCGTGGACTCAGTGAGAACCACAGCTGACACTGGGCGTTCTCCCGTGTGGCGAACAGATCCACTGCTGCTCGGCCGAACCTGCTCCAGATCTGAGAGATCAGCTCGGGATGGAGGCTCCAGTCCCCGTGGCGAGGAACACCCCTCGACATGATGTCCGCTCCTCTGTTCAGGACGCCAGGGATGTACACTGCTCTGATGGAGAGCAGGTGTTTTTGTGCTCAGCACAGCAGCTTTCTTCCTATGTGCAACTGCTGGGCTGAGCGCACGCCCCCCTGACAATTTATGTACACTGCTGCCACTTTGTTGTTTGTGTGGATCAGAACATGCTGATCCTGCAGCAGAGGAGCAAATTGCCGTCACACCTTCAGTACTCTGAGAAACTCAAGCACATTAATGTGGGAAGATATGTGATCTTGCCCCTGTGCTCCCACCGTCTAGGACAGGCACATCCCCCCAAACTGACAGGGACATGTCTGTGAACACTGAGAAGTGTGACGTAGGCCTGTCGATGGAAACTCCCTCTGACAGAGTGAGGGGGTTTCCCCAGTGATTCAGATCGGCTCCCACAGAGGGGGGGGGGGGGACAGAGATCATCCATCTCTTCCAGCGCACCGGATCTATGCGCAGATGGGCAAACCATCTCTGAAGACATCTCATGTGAAGCAGGCCCAGTGGAACCACAACGTGAGCAGCTGACATTGTTCCCAGGAGGCGCATGACGGACAGAGCTGTCACTACGCTGCAGGGTTTGACATGGCGGAGCTGAGCTGACAGAGCATCGGCTCTCGGCTGTGATAATCGGGCTCTCATCATGTTTGAGTTTAGCTCCACTCCCAGATAAATAATCATCTGGGACGGGAGAGTAAAACTTTGGTCCCAATTTACAGAAAAACCCAGGTTTAACAGATGTTTTGCTAAAACTCTGGTCGGTACAGTTGCTTCCTCTCTGGATCGAGCCAATAAAAGCAGATCGTCCAGATAAAAGAGGATTCTCATTCCCGTCGTGCGTAATGGCTGCAGGGCCGTCTCCCCGCATTTGGAGAACGTGAGTGAGGCAAGGGAATAACCGAACGGCAGGCGGTTGTACGGATACGGGACTCCCTGGAAGGAGAAATGCAGAAGTTTTCTGTGTTTTCAGGCTGATGGAGATGTGAACATATGCATCCTTCAGGTCGAAGGAGGTGAACCAGTCCTTTTGGTGATTGTTCTCCAGCAGCTGTTTGATTGTCAGCATGTGGAATTGTCTCCCCATAATCGATTTGTTGAACACGAACAGATCAAGAATGGGTCTCATCCCTCCCGTTTTTTTTGGAAACAGGAAGTAGCGGGAGTAAAACCATGTGTTTTCCTCTCCGTTGGGGACTCTGGAGATTACATTTTTCACCAGGAGTTCTTGAACTTCTGACTGAAGAGACGAACTCTGTTCTGGAGATGACAGAACTGTCTCTATAATCCCTTTGAACGGTGGGGGATGAGCTGCAAACTACAGCGTGTAACCCCTGCTGATCAGCCAGTCCATCCACCTGTCCAGGGAACACACTCGCTGCCACTCTGAGTAATGCTCGGAGAGCAGGCGTGCATGTTTTTGTTGTGTCATGGTTGTCATGGACGTCAACCAAGTTAGAACCCCTGCCGCTGTCACTCGCCTCGATGTTTCTCCGGGGCTGACCCAAGGGGGGCTCAGACAGAAGGGGCTGTCTGTACACCTCTGTGCTGTGCTCAAGCTCAGGGCTCGCGTCAGAACTGAGGTGAGCCGGCCCGGCGCGCACTAAGAGGAAACGTGGACGCTTTTTTGGATGAGACGCCGTTTTGACGGGGGTTGCTGCTGTTGTGGAGAAACACGTTTACTCCCGCTGCGCATGGTGAGTGGGCAGGGGCAGCAGAAGATAAAACCGACTCTGGCTGAGAGCGAGGGTTTTTTCCAGACTCGGTCTGCAGAACAGCATCAGTTTTAGCTGACATGACAGAAAAGTGTTTTGTGAGATTTTTTGAGCTGCGGTGTCTCCTAAACAGCTGTTTAGAGGTGACCGGCTCGTTCTGTGTGGGGAATGTGTGAAGAGAGGCTGCTGTGAGATCAGCTGATCTGGCAGGCAGGCTGGAATCAAAGGAAACTTTGCTCTCTGACAGATGTTTTTGTTTTATTTTAAAACGCACATCAGAATCACACAATTCCCCCCAACGAGTCATTTCTTGGGCTGCCTCCTCCGTGGGCCCTGCGGCTGGCTGGTCCAGGACGATGCTTGCTGACAGCCTCTGGGGAAGCACTGGGTTGCTGCTGGTCAACGCGCCGGGGGTGGCTGTTCCCTGTTGGAGGGGGGCGGCAGAGGAGCAGGGTGGGAAGCTGCTGCTGTAACTGTGGAGTGCCTCTGCTGCTGTTGCTGGCTACGGCGGTCCCTCCATCGGCCGGAGGAGCGGGAGGAGGACTGTGATGCCACCAGGTGGCGTACAGTCTCTGAGACCTCCTTGTTCCTCTGCGATTTTTCAAGAATGTTCTTGAAATTGGCCCCAAACAGCGCGTCTGGGGTGGTGGGGCCCTCCAGCAGGTCCCTCTGCAACCTCTCGGGCACGGATGGAGAGAGACGAGGTCAGGTGGTCCTCTGAATCGTGGTCATCCAGGCGGTGGTGCGGGAAAAGCAGACCGCAGATGTGGCACACAAGTTCAGGATGACGTCGACGGCCTTACAAAGGGAGCTCTTCGTCTCCTCCGGCAGGTCTGCTTCCTCCAGCCTCTTTGAGATGCTGAAAAGCCAGCAGGGCGACGTTGCTGTTTGCTGTGGCCGCCTGGAACAAACATTGATGAGCTTGGTTGGAGAGCTTAATGATCGTTTGGTCATGCTTTCCTGGAGGGACCAGTTGCTGGTCCATCCTAGAAGCCTTTTTCCCGAACGCCTCCACAAGGCTTGGCTCAAGAGGAGGAACCAAGGGAAAACTCTGCTCGGTAAAACCATCCACTCTGGTGATGGGAGCTAAGGTGGAGGTGGGAGCCTTCAGCTTGCCGGGCCCAGCTGCAGCCTCGTCCCAGTGTGAAGTCACAGCTGGAAAGGAGGGCCAGATGGGGTCATGGCGACGAGCTGGGGCAGCATCAAAAACCTTCCCTCCAGATCATCCGATGGGGCGGGGACGGATGAGGGACAGAAAAAATCCCTTAGCGCTAGCTTGGCCTCCTGAATTATGCCGGGCAGTTTCAGGAGGAGAGCGCCTGCAGCTGGTAGTGGAGCGGTCACTGGCACAGGAAAAAACCCGAGGTGGTTGAGCATCTGCTCGACCATGCCTTTTGGGGTGTTTTAGGGCAGCGCTTAGCGTTGTGTGCGCACCACGCACGTTTCATTCTGGCTAAAAAAAGGTTGCATGTTGCGCGTAAAAATAACAGGCCCTATAATTGCGCTAACAGCAGATATGCGCTTTCTGTAGCTTTTCATGCAAAAACAACGCCACAAAGAACAATTTTCTTCCTGGTCGTGGTTTTAAATAAATAAATAAAGACATCACTCACCACTTCCTGCGGCTATTAAGGATGGCATTAAGAAGGCCAAGGCCACGTATGCACAGAGGATCGAGGGACAGTTCACCTCACAAGACCCACGGAGCATGTGGAAGGGTATTAAATGCATAACAGATTACAAAGGCAAAAACAAACAATGCCCCAGGGACCCATCTCTGCCTGATGCCCTCAATAAGTTTTATGCACGTTTTGATGATCCAAACAGACCAGCTAGCACCAGACTCACCTCATCACCAGATGAAGAGCATCTCAGGGTGTCCGCAGCAGAAGTGAGAGGCAGTCTCAGAAAGATTAATCCTCATAAAGCAACCGGACCAGACAACATCCCAGGGAAAGTTCTGAAGGAATGTGCGGACCAGCTCTGTGAGGTGCTGGCTGACATCTTCACCACCTCACTTGCACTGGAGTCAGTTCCCACCTGCCTGAAGACCGCGACCATCATCCCAGTCCCAAAGAGCTCCACAGTGACTGGTCTGAATGACTATAGACCGGTGGCCCTCACCCCGATAGTCGCTAAATGTTTTGAGAAACTGGTCATGTCCCACATCAAGGCAACCGTCAACATCAATGAGGACCCTCATCAATACGCATACCGTGAGAACCGATCAACAGAGGACGCCATTTCTTCCGTGGTCCACACTGCTCTCACCCACCTGGATCAGAAAGACTCATACGTGCGTCTGCTCTTTGTGGACTTCACATCTGCCTTCAACACCATGATCCCCCAAACTCTGATAGACAAACTATCTACACTTGGACTAAGCCCCTCTATTTGTAACTGGATACTAGACTTCTTAACAGACAGACCACAGTCCGTGAAGATCCACAACTTCTCCTCCTCCACCATAACCCTCAGCACTGGCTCTCCTCAGGGATGTGTGCTGAGCCCCCTTCTGTTCACTCTGCTCACATATGATTGTACAGCCACACTTCCAGGCTGTCATATTGTTAAGTTTGCAGATGATACAGCGGTGGTGGGATGCATCACAAACAATGATGAGTCCAGCTACAGACAGGAGGTGGAACACCTGGAGAGCTGGTGCAAAGAGAACAATCTTCACATGAATGTGAAGAAGACAAAGGAGATGATTGTGGACTTCAGAAGGAACAAACACAACCATGCCCCACTGAAAATAGGTGGGTCTGCAGTGGAAGTGGTCTCCAGCTACAAATACTTGGGTGTACACATGAATGATAACCTCAGCTGGAGCAACAACACCACCAGCCTGATCAAGAAAGGTCATCAGAGACTCTACTTCCTCAGACGGCTGAGACGAGCTGGTCTGAGCAGCCCAGTCCTCACCTCGTTCTACAGGTGTGCAGTGGAGAGCATCCTGTGCTCCAGCATCAACGTGTGGCATGGAGGCTGCACAGTTGAAGAGAGGAAAGCTCTGCAGAGAGTGGTGAAGGCTGCACAGAAGTCTGTTGGAGTCAGTCTCCCCACAATCACAGACATTTATACCTCCAGATGCAGGAAAAGAGCCACCTGCATCATGAAAGACCTCACTCATCCAGCACACTCACTCTTTGCCCCACTCCCCTCAGGACGGAGGTTGAGGAGCATCAAGTGTAGAACCACTAGACTGAGGAACAGCTTCTACCCTGAGGCTGTTAGACTCATGAATAAATAAAAATAAAATAAAAAATAAACACTGCAAAATATCACATCATGCTGATGCTGATCTGTTTTCTTGTTGCTGTGTTCATCTGTGACCATCTGCTCATACAAACTCATGTTCGTGCTGCTGTGTATTACTAGTTGATGCTTTTCTTAGTTAGCTGTGTATTACTAGTTGATGCTTTTCTTAGTTAGTTCTAGATGTTATTACTGTTTTTCTCTTTCATTTGTTGTTGGATGTAACTGGGACCTCGTGTACATAATCTCGTTTTCATCTCATGTACCACATGCGGTGCAAATGACAATAAAGACTCTCTGACTCTGACTCTCTGACTCTGACTCTATGTTGCCTGAAAAACTTCCCGGTGACATCTGTTAGCCGCCGCCATCATGCTCTCCAGGAGGGGAGAAGCAGTGGGGCTACTGCTAGCATCGCCTTTTCTGTAGGAATCATCAGATTAACTTTGCGGTTCTGTCTAAAACAAAAGGCGATGGCGTCGTCCAACGAGTAGTTTTCCGCCACAGAGAAAAACCTCCTTGACATTAGCCTGTAGCTTGTTAGCCTGAAAAGGGCTGCTCGTCTGCCTCTTTTCTGGAAGAAGGAGCTCACAGGGACGGCAGCAGGAGGTGGGGCGGATGTTGCTGGAGCTGAACAACGACTTATCTTCTTCTTTAAACAGTGCTCGCTGGCTTGAAGAAAAAATGGGAGCTGATTGTCTGGTCTTACTGTAATTTATCCGGACCGGGTGGGGCCCCCACACATCAGGTGGGCGTGGACTAAAGTTTTCAGTGCAGCACTGCGCGCGGAGGGATATACCCACTAGCGATAGCCTTAAAGGGCGAAGCCTATACGAAATAGAACAAAAGCCCCATCCAGCTTGTTTACATGTTAATCAAGTTTACAGGTTTCCTGCTCATAAAAATAAAAATAAACAGATTCCACCTGAAAGTGAGAAAAAAAGTTAATTGTATTTCAATCGGTTAATCTTCTTTTATGGGTAGACTTGGTGGGGAAAAAAACTGTGTGAATGCTGAATCAGCATCCACACAATTAGGAAGAGTTATTAACTGAGCTGGCCATTTTATTTTTTTGTAAATGATAAAATCATCTGTTTTTGCAGATAACGAGGAGATAGCCAGCACGCTTGAAGAGCTCTACGGTGACATCGACGCTCTTGAATTTTATCCTGGATTATTGCTGGAGAAAACACGACCGGGGGCCATATTTGGAGAAAGCATGGTGGAAATGGGCGCCCCCTTTTCCCTCAGGGGCCTCATGGGGAATCCCATCTGTTCTCCAGATTACTGGAAGCCCAGCACGTTTGGAGGCAAAGTCGGCTTTGACATCGTAAACTCTGCCACCCTAAAGAAACTGGTCTGTCTAAACACCAGGACGTGTCCTTACGTGTCATTCAGAGTTCCTGCAAAGGAAAAATTACGAAAGAATGATGGGAAAGTCCACTCTGATGAGCTATGACCATGAGCACACCCATGCTTAGGCTTTCTACATTTTAGATGAAGGTAAAAAGAGGGGCTGCATAAAGCATACTATGGTATTTGTGAGGAGGACACCAGAGTGTTTGAGATAAGTCAGAGCTCTGCACAAACTTGCCCTTTTCTTTAAATCCTGCAGTCTGTCACACTTGAACAAACACAGTGAGGAGTCAAACATTTGCATTCTGTTAAAGTCTTTGTCCTTAAAGACAGAAAAGCTGTTACAGTTCACACTTTCATGAAATATTATGGCATCAGCTGTCTTTGGATAGTTTAAACATTCACTGGAATAAAACAGTATTGGTGTAAAGTGTAAATGTCTTGTTATTGTTACTTGAAAATGGCCAGTTGTATTTCCACTGTTCTGTATGTCTTACTGGTGTCTGCCGCTGTCTTTCAGTCTATTGTTTCTTTTGGCTTCCAGCTGAATATTGACGGGAACAGAGGAGACTCGCCCAGAACTTTAGGAAGTGTTGATTTTTTTTCTTTTTTTGCCCCCATGATTTGGGTCAAATAAAACTAAAACAACAAAGCATTTATAACCTGGAGCTTTTCATGGATTTGACATACATGGGATCATAAATAAAACTCTTTAAACCAATAGCATATTTTTGACACACCACACACACACTTTGTGAAAATATTATTTTGTAAAAAGTGATAGAATTAAATCCAAATTAGGTACTGATCACAACTTTTTTTTATGCAGCTTTATTTTGACACTAAAAAGCATTTCTATTAATCCATTTTAATTTTAAATATGATCCATAACGGCTTCCATAGCATACTTTTGCAGCAACACATGAAACTGTCATACTGCCCTCTAGTGGAAATTGTGATAGGATGCAACGTCACGGGCGTTGCTTTCAAATATTCCTAGTAAAATTCAGAATTTCACTCAAGCGACTCCAATTTTATTCCGTCTTGTACATAGCAGTTATTATATATACCGGTACATACTATATACAGTATATGAGTACTGAGTGATTCCAAAATAAGCTAAACAAAAAAGATACAGTACTGTACAGTACAGTACATGTATAGATATTACATGAGTCATGAACGCATCATCGCTTGGAGGCGTGGCTTGCTAAACTAGCAGATTACAGAGAGGCAGCAATCGAAGCACAGCAGCTGATTAAACAGTTAAGGTAAGATTTTATTTGAGTAACATTTGGCAATTTTAATATTTGAGTAAAATATACGAGTGTGGATACGTTTAAAATCCCGAACCTTTAAGTTATATGGGGTTACTTGCGTCCACTATGTCAAAGTAGTTAGCTTCTTGGCTAATCTAGCTCAACGTAACTTGCAGAACTCGCTGTTCCTGCAGTTGCCCCACTTAAACTAGTCCAAATAAACACATTGTCTTTATTTCTTTTTCAGGCACAGATTTACCCAGCTACATATTTTATTTGTAACATTGGTTAAAAAACGCCTTCAAGCCATTGTTTTACGTACTGGTGTTCACTCAATGAATCGAGATGTTGATTTATTATACAAAATAGCAACCTAACGAAAGGAAATGCCATATAGCTGTTTGATTATCTAAACAGCTCGTAACATTTTTTTTAAGTAAGGGAGTCTGGCTCAGTCAGCTTATGTTTAATGGACTGACGCGCCTCTTTTAAGCTTTTTGTGCACCTCACACGCCCTATTTTTCAAATAAGCCTTTTCCTATGACAGCTTGGATGTCTGCCAGTCTGGATTATTATCAGATCAATGTGTTCAACGTGTGGAACATTATTCTAATGGCACATTAATGTGTAAGTGTGTTAAATGCATATTGTGTTTCCCCACAGGTGAACATCTGTCATGACTACTCTGGATGACAAGCTGCTGGGCGAGAAGCTGCAGTACTACTACAGCAGCAGTGAGGACGAGGGCAGTGACGATGAAGATGGGGAGAAGAAGACCGTCCGTGACGCTGGTGTCAGCGAGGCCGAGATAGACTACAGTGCAGATGGAAGTTCTGTCAACACAGGTAACGATAACACATGAGCTTTGAGTAGCTTCTTGGAAAATATACATATTGTTTGTGCAAGGTGAAGTCTCTCTTTCAGAGACCTTGAAAAGGTGATTCATGCTTTTATTACCTCTCGTTTGGACTGCTGTAATTCACTGTATGTTGGTTTAGACCAGGGGTCTGCAACCTTCAAGGTCAAAAAAGCCATTTTTCACCTTCGTTCACGACATTAAACGTGTCCGGAGCCATAACAACCTGCTACAACTGAGATCAACTGGTGGCCCATGGGCCACTTTAGGTTTGCTGGAGGGGGCTTTTGTGGCCAGTAAGGGTGACATTATAAAACTAAAAATATCTAAAGATTTTTAACATTTATTAACGTAAAATACCAGATTATTGGAAAAGGGGGGGGGGGATTATAATCTGCTTTTGAATTAAATAAAGATCTATAAACTATGCAGACAGTTCTTCATATAAAGAAATAAAACATCAAGTTAAAGTATGTTTTACTTCACTCCAGTGTTCATATTTGCAAAAGAAATGACGGGAAAAATGTTTGAACTGATCCTTTTTTATACAATTTAATTTTATTATAGTTTTGGTCAAAACTTAGAGCCGCTGCAGAGGGATCAAAGAGCCGCATGTGGCTCCAGAGCCGCAGGTTGCAGACCCCTGGTTTAGACAAATCATCTTTGCATCGTTTACAATCTGTCCAGAACGCAGCAGCTCGTCTTTTAACAGCAACTAAAAAATATGAACACATAACCCCTGTCCTGGCATCCCTTCACTGGCTCCCTGATTAATTTTAAGATTTTATTGCTTGTTTTTAAAATCTTAAAAGGTCTGGCCCCGTCATATTTATGGGATCTTATTAACATCTACACTCCAGTAAGAGCACTAAAACTAACCAGTTTCTCTTAGATGTCCCCAGATCCAGAATGAAATCTAGAGGTGATCGGGCTTTTGCGGTCGCTGCTCCAGAGCTGTGGAACAGTTTACCTGAGAATTTACAGGCCGCTCAGACTGTTGAGACTTTTAAATCTTTGCTCAAGACTCATCTCTTTTATTTGGCATTTGATCCACGCAGAGTCTGAGAACAAATTTTGAGCAGATTTTATTGTTGTTGTGTATTTACTGTTAACTTTATTACTGTATGTTTCAGTGGCACTAGATGCATTTTACTCTTTTTATTTTTTTGTTTTTTTAACTGTAAAGCACTTTGGTCAGCTTTTGTTGTGTTTATGTGCTTTATAAATAAATTGACATGTAAATGAAGATAAAATCATTTTAAAGGAAGGAAAGGTAGTATTTCTCCACAAAAACTTTATATTTTTCATCACCTTTTAAAACAGCAGTGTCTATATCAAGCTTTATTTGTCACAAAACCTAGAACTCCGAGGATTCCCGTTATAATACACCACTTATCAAGGATTGTGAGACTTTATTATGGCAGTAAAAAAAGTGACTGTTTTTCATCTTAGGACCAAAGGGTGTGATCAATGACTGGAGGAAGTACAAGCAGCTGGAGGTGGAACAGAGACAAGAGCAGAAAAACGAGATGGAAAGACTGATCAAGAAGCTGTCGATGACCTGCCGCTCGGATCTCGATCTGCAAAAGGACAACGAGAAACAGAAAGAGCTGCAGGACAAGCTTAAAGGCAAAGTAAGTTAGAAAGTGGAAGGTTTATTATGACTTGGAGAAAGGGTCTTTGTTTAAGTTGTTAAAACTTTCTGTTCTCTTAGCGTGGAATTACATCTGCAACTCTTGAAACTAGTCTGCACAGGCCGTGAGCTCAAACTAAACAAGTTTAACGTTGTTCGATCCCTGTGGCTTCTTCCTGGTGCCGAGCTGAAGTGGTCTTGTACCTGTTGTGCATTCAATCAATAAAAATGACAGCTCTTCTAATAATTGCTACTTGCTTTTTTGCTTCGCAGATGACCATGCAGGAGTACAACATGCTCCAGGAACAAAAGGACGACGAAGACTTCCTCCAGCGTTACAGGATGCAGCGCATCGACGAGATGCGCCGCCAGCTCTGCAGCGGGAAGCGCTTCAAGCAGGTGTACGAGCTCAACAGCGGCGAGGAGTTCCTGGAGGCGTTGGACGAAGAGGACAAAAGCACGCTGATCGTGATCCACATCTACGAGCCGGACGTCCCCGGCTGCGAGGCCATGAGCGGCAGCCTGATGTGCCTGGCGCAGGAGCACCCTCTGGTTAAGTTCTGTGGCGTGCGCAGCTCGGCCATCAGCACCAGCGAGCTGTTCAGAGAGAGCGCTCTGCCCGCTTTGCTCGTCTACAAAGCAGGGGACCTGATCGGCAACTTCGTGCGGCTCACGGACCAGCTCGGGGAAGACTTCTTCGCCGTAGACGTGGAGGCGCTGCTGCAGGAGTGCGGCCTGCTGCCCGAGAAGCCCCCCATCGTCCCAAAGACTGTTCGCAACGGCGCCATCATTCAGAGCAATGTGAGTGATGAGGACTCTGATCTTGATATAGACTAGACCTATATCTGACGTGCTGGACTATACGTTGTATTTATTTACGTGCCCCCTCCCCACCCTGTAGTGACAGACTGAGCTAAGATGCTAGTTAGGAGCTACCACGTCGCCACTAAGACATAAACACACAAATGTTAATAAAGCAAAACCAGAAGTAAATGCTCCAGTAACACAAACACCAGTGAGTTACTTCACATCATTAAACATCTAAAAAGAGCAAATATGACTCATTAAGATCATGTGATGCACGGCAAGGATGCGCTACGTGCTTTTTTTTTTCACTCATGACTTTCTGCTGTTCATTTGTTCAAACGCATTCCTGAATTTTTATTTGAATCTCTCTGCTATGTTCTCATTAGATGAACTTTCCTCAGTGTAAAACCTTTAACTCGGACTGATCTTTAGTTCATTTTGTACCTTTTTATATATGTGCTGTAACGTTTCCAGTAGTGGAGAAAATAAACATGTTTGAATTTACCATCTTTTTTTATTTTTTTATGTTATCTAAGGTACCTTGATGCGTGCTCAATAATCCAGGTAGGAAAAAAAAAAAAAGATATGTCCGGTCCTCTGGACATTCAAAAAAACTTTGTTGCTTTGCTTTGTTTTTTTGAATGTGCAGAGGACCAGACTTAGCTTTTTTATAGGGATGCACCGATCCACATTTCTCACTTCCGATCCGATACCGATACTTATTAACTGCGTATCGACCGATACCGATACTTTCCCGATCCGATACTGTTCAGGTATGTGACTCTGTATAATGAAACTTTTGTACCCAAACTATTCATTTTAACATTGTGTGAGATAAACCCAATGAAGAAACTCTTAAGCCTTACAATAGGGAACCCACTGACTTTAACAGCACACAGGACAGGAGGCAAGTATACCACACACATGTCCTCCTTACTCATGGTGCAGCTGAAAACACTAAAAAAGCGTTAAGCATGATGGGAAAGACAACACAGCCACTCCCCTTTTTTCAGCTGCACCATGAGTAAGGAGGACATGTGTGTGGTATACTTACCTCCTGTCCTGTGTGCTGTTAAAGTCAGTGGGTTCCCTATTGTAAGGCTTAAAAGTGTTTTCATTGGGTTTATCTCACACAATGTTAAGAAGTGCAATCACAGAATGTGATTGAACCCAAGTGCTCTTTGAAGCTGGATCGGAAAAGTATCGGCAGGTTGGATCCGATACCCGATACTTAAATAATGCTGGTATCGGATACCGATACCGATACTGGATTGGATCTGCCCCATCCCTACTTTTTTATGTTATCTAAGGTACGTTTATTGTGCGTTAACTTGTGTAGGTCACAGCTGTAGTTGCAGGAGGGATCTTTACTGATTTAGTTATCAGAGTGACATGAAGGTAGATTTCCTCAACTGTTAGCACATTTTTATTTATTAGGAACAATTTTATGATAATCCTAACGTTGCCACATACAGTAGTTCCACAATCGTTGTCGCTTGAATCAAAATATGTTAAGATTTTTCATGTTTTGGTTGATTTTAATAGTAGGGGTGCAAATCTCAGTGTCTGGAGAATTGATTCCATTCCGATTTTTGGTGTCACGATGCGATTCGAAATCGATTTTTTCGATTCAGAAACGATTTTTGATTCAGAAACAATTTTTCTTTTAAAATGGTCATAAATTTAGTTTCAGTTTTGTAACCGACAAGCTGAAAAGAATAAACAACAATGTAAACAAATGGAACATTTATTTAAAACAATAATTTTAAATTGAAAACATTAAACAACAATGTAAATGAATGGAACATTTATTTAAAACAAAAATTAGGTTCCTTATTGTATCAAATTTTTTGCATCGTTTGATATTTATACCAAAAATAGGAACAAATAATACAGGAATGCATTAAAATCTGTAACTTAAATAACCAGTATTAGGTTAGCTTTTTGCTCTGTTACTTATACAAGATTATTGTTTGAATTGATTGAACTTGTTTTGTTTTTGAAAAAAGGGGCAGATAAAATCAGATTTCTTCTTCTTTCTGCCACCTTTCATTTTACATATTCTTTCATATACTATGAGATATGGTTTTATTTTCTTTATCTTTTGGGTTTTAATGTGAAAAAATTAATTGATTTTGGGGCTTTTAGAATCGATTCTGAATCGCCAGGACTAAGAATCTAGATTATTTAAAAAATCAAAATTTCCTGCACCCCTAATAATTTTCAACAAAGAAGCCTGTTTAGGTTGACTTCATCCTGCTGTTAGTTTAGGATTGGTGGTCTTTGTTTATTATGACAGTTTTATTTTCAAAGGCAAACCAAAACTTGACAGTTTTCTGCTCTTTACTCATAAAATGGTAACAGAAGCAGAATTGAAATTCATTACATTTTAAAAGTTCTCTTCCAAACTGCACCATATGGTTTAGCATAACCTTTTTATTGTTTGATATAGTTTGCAATGAGGACCTTTTTAATGAAAATTTGTTGTTACATATAACTTGTTACAGGCCAATCTTTAATAAATAACATAATAGAAGTAAAATCAATATACACAACTTTAATATTTACTATAAAGTTGGTCTAAATTTTAGAAATGTGGTAATACATCCAGATCTTCATGTGTATTTACTGTAATTGATTAATTGGCTTTAAATGAGCGAACCAATTTGAAATGTGCTTTCGAGGTCTGATACAGATGGGTCAACTCGTTTGTCCTGCTGGCTCAGTAATCGCTCCAGTGAGGCTGTGGACGTGATGATCCCTGACACGTCAAAACTCGCCGCCTGATTAATCTTCACCGTTACGGTTTCTTATTTAATCCCCAGCACTGACCATCAGCTTGGCAGTGGGGGTTTAAAGGACAGCGCAGTCCTGAGTCACGGTGCCTACATGCAGCTGAACAGCACGGTGAGGCAGGGCAGCACCAGCAGCAGAACAGCTGTTTCCTCATGGAGGGGGGCAGTGGAGTTCATCACGTCCTGTCCACAAAAGGCCTGCTCCAACAGCAGATAGGTTTCTGCAGTGATGCCTGCACGAAGGGAGAAACACTCGTGATGTCATTGAAAACAAGCTGCAGCAGATACTGTGATAACGGCTGTAAAATCAATGTGGACGAATGGTGCAACCTCTGCAGCATCTGTCCCGCTCAGCACGACACAAGCGTCAGGAAGAGGCCCGAGCACTCACCAAGCTGTGACCATTCGTCCCACATCTGCTGGACCTCCTCGTCATGATGTTTGTGATGATCTGGTTCTGCACATGAAACACATACATTGTTTTTCTAATAATTTGGACGCGATGCAAACTGATGACTGAAGAAAACAAAAGTCATTCATACAGTTTCAACCATGCACGGGTGAGGAAAGACTTAAAAGCCTCAGCATTCCTTGAAGGAGCGCGTCTCATACATGATCTTTCATCACAGTTTTAAGCCCTCATCTTTTGTTGTGAGAGATGACAGGGTTGAAAATGATAATATGCACTACTATCTCAT
>JBBPBX010049500.1:13865-25327 GCA_038048925.1 Garcialebias charrua
GATAGATAGATAGATAGATAGATAGATAGATAGATAGATAGATAGATAGATAGATAGATAGATAGATAGATAGATAGATAGATAGATAGATAGATAGATAGATAGATAGATAGATAGATAGATAGATAGATAGATAGATAGATAGATAGATAGATAGATAGATAGATAGATAGATAGATAGATAGATAGATAGATAGATAGATAGATAGATAGATAGATAGATAGATAGATAGATAGATAGATGGATGGATGGATGGATGGATGGATGGATGGATGGATGGATGGATGGATGGATGGATGGATGGATGGATGGATGGATAGATAGATAGATGTAGATAGATAGATAGATAGATAGATAGATAGATAGATAGATAGATAGATAGATAGATAGATAGATAGATAGATAGATAGATAGATAGATAGATAGATAGATAGATAGATAGATAGATAGATAGATAGATAGATAGATAGATAGATAGATAGATAGATAGATAGATAGATAGATAGATAGATAGATAGATAGATAGATAGATAGATAGATAGATAGATCTAGATCTTTTTCCTGGCAGCTGCATTTCTAACATCCTTCTACCAATATACCCACTGTCCCTCCTCTGGACATGTCCAAACCACTGTCCCTCCTCTGGACATGTCCAAACCACTGTCCCTCCTCTGGACATGTCCAAACCACTGTCCCTCCTCTGGACATGTCCAAACCACTGTCCCTCCTCTGGACATGTCCAAACCACTGTCCCTCCTCTGGACATGTCCAAACCATCTCAGTCTGGCCTCCCTAACTTTATCTCCCAGTTGTTCAACATGTGCTGTACCTCTGATGATCTCATTCCTGATCTTATCCATCCTTGTCACTCCTAAGGAGAACCTCAGCATCTTCATTTCTGCTACTTCCAGTTCTTTCTCCTGTCTTTTTGTCCATGTCTCTGTCTCCAGACCATACAACATAGCTGGTCTCACCACTGTCTTCTAAACTTTTCCTTTGACCGTTGCTGACACCCTTTTATCACAAATCACCCTTGAAACTTTTCTCTAGTAATTACTGTCACCAATAATTGTCCACGAGAAACGTGTGTTGCAAAAGAGAACTTTTTTCTTCTTCTTTTGTCTGCTCCCTTCTTCAGGGGTTGCCACACTGAACTATCTGGCATAAAGACTTGCCAATTATTTTTATGCCAAATACCCTTCCTGACCCAACCACAGACCACCGAGCTACCACAGCCCTCTGTGTGAAGCAGACAGCTGATATTTAGGGTGCCCGGGGGATCAGAGTTGGGGGTTAAGGGCCTAGCTCAAGGGCACAGAGTGGGGCAAATGATGGGGGGCAGTCGTGGGTGTTTCATCTTTCTCACCCACATTTTGATGTTGTCGGTACGGGGAGTCGAACCGGCAAGTTCCGATCACAGGGCAACCTACTTTAACCTCTGCACCACCACTCCCCTGTGTGTTGCAAAACCAAACCTGTTAATCATAAATGTTGTTCTTTCAGCTGCTCCTTTCTGCAGGGGAACTGCAGCGGAGCACACTAACCTGTGGTTTACACCTCGCACCAGTTGAAAATATTGACCAAGACCCAGAACTGTTGAACAGCTAGTTTCCTCCACCAGACCAGAATGGGAACAACTCCAACTGGTCTCCTCAGGTCCTGAAGGTTTAGGAAAACAATAGAGACCTGGAACAACTTTAAAGAAATGTGTTGCCATCATAATTAAACTAAACTTTTTTTTTCCAACAAAATTGTAAAAACAAAGAAATGTAAACATTTCATGTCGACTATGTGCCATTGTGAACGAAATAATTGAATTGTTTTTAATGAGCAACTGATACAACATACTGATTGTTTTTATATTGGGGTTGAATATCAGATATGTATTCTGCCTGGTTGTGCCTAAAACAAGCTGAATTCTTGTGAGCTAGCAGGGAATATAAATCAAGTCAGTGTTCAGTGGAAATCACCAATAACTTGTATGTAAATAAATATCAAATGTAAAAGTGATGGCACTCAAATCATATAAATATCTAGTAAGTCTGACTAGAAAGGAGCTGAAAAAAGCTGAACTAGACAAACAGCTGAACTGAGCAGTAAAATGTTTTAAACATCTCAAAGTATTTGAAGGATGTGGAGCTCCACTCATTTTCAATGAGAAAAAAAACATAGTCAAAAAGATAAATATTTCAAAAAGTAAAAATTACACAAATACCAAAAGTCTTGGCAGGAACGTCCCAAAAGAGTTGACCGTTTTCATATATTAATGGTTAGCAGCAAAATTGCAACACGGGTTACGTGTTGAAAAACGTAAAGAAAAACAGAAAGATGGATCTCAGTAGTGAGAACGATTTATGAACTCAAATGAATGAAACACTAATATAAAAACCTGGTGTTATACATGGTCCATGTCTAAAAAGAATGGTAAATATTATCAGTACTTTTCAGTACTTTGTGATTTAGTAGATACTGTTGTAAATTCAAAAGTACAGTTTAACTTTGATACCAGCAGAGTACTTTGAGTACTTTCCAGCCCATATTATTATCATCTCTTCTGGTTGCCATGTTGCAAACATATGGAGCTGTTGGTAAATGCTGCTCATTGTGTTGTGAGGAGGGGGATGATGGAGCACTTGTCAACTGTAATTCTCTCAGGTTGTGGCCCTGAGGTCTATGTGACCCCAAAAAACACACAACACCGGCTGAGACGTCAGACTGACGAGCATGGATGAAAATACGAGAGAGAGGAAAAAAAGATGGGAAAATTAAAAATGTGCGCAGACAGGAAAATGAAAACAGGTCTGTGTACAGAGGGAGAGAGAAAGTGTATGGGCAGAGTTATCCTTTAAAACTTAAAAATGACTCCTAATTCAGTGCGGTGGTCTGGTTTTATATGTCGCCATGGTAACAGCAGCACAACAAGATGGGTGGGGTATTCCCAATGCAGACACATGTTCCCCTCAGTTTCTGCCTCTCAAAACAATCTGAGACATTCATGCACCAGAACTCCTTAATGGGAAAGCAGTTCAAGTCCCATCCTGACTGCTGCAACCTCCTTTCCATCAAGCCTCCCTGTCTTGACGTGAGCACATGGGTGTGTTTGGCTACAGGTCCTGTCCATCTCGTGATAGTGGCTCAGCAGGTCATCGTGGCGTTAGTGGAAACTCTGGGCGAGGAAGGAGGGAGGAGGAAGAACACAAGGGAGATGTTTTTCCTCTTGGGATCAAAGGTTACTTCTATCCATGACCACCACTACTCCACGTCAACTGAGTGTGTGGTGGAAGAGATTAACGTTTGTGCCTTTGTGGGGGTGGAAGGTGGGGGGTGGCAGTGTGTATAAGGAGTCACCCCACGCAGAGCGATGTGGAAAACAGCACAGGGGAGAGCAGCCAGTCTATGTGGTGAAGACTGCAGGAAACCTTAAAATCTGAAGAAACTTGGATTTGCCGCAACATTCCTGATCTACAACGAAAAACGATGAATGCTAATAAAAGTAAATCAACCAGACGGAAAGAACAGTTCCCATTTATCTGAACTGAGATGCTGCTGTTTGTCCAAATCAGTCAAAGTGCAATCTCATTGTGACACGAGCACATGATTACTTACAGGAAATTGCGCCCCAAGTGATGTTTAAACCACTTTGGCACTCAAAGAGACGCTCACTGGAAAACACGAGGACTGAGATCCAATTCCATTTAAAAACAAATAAATTTTATGTAAAAAAAACACACACATGCTCAGCCGGGGTACTATTGCATCATTCAACAAGCTCAAGTTGCTAATGAGGCAAGGAAAACAAAAAGCAGAGGTGGCAGGAGACAGAAACCAGGGGGAAGGGGGGTGTCCCTGATAGAACAAAACACACATGACGGTTAGTCACGATCCAAATGCTCTAAAATCAAAAGACCTTCAAGGGTCATCCATGGGCAGAGTCAGGCCACCACATGTTTAAAAGCTTCTGTCCATCACGAAAGAGATAAACAAGAGTTTAGATGGGAGGGGTGTGGGTGGCAGGACCTGGAGTCTAATGTAGCTGTCACCCCAGGAGGTAGAGTAAATCCTGGACAGGTCACCAGTCCATCGCAAGCAAACAACCACACACACTCACCCCAAAGGTCGATCCACTGTTTAACCCAGCAGTCATGATTTTTTGTATTGCAACAAATAAACTTCACACACACCACACACACACATCCGATTCCTAATAATGTCCAGTAACCTGCACGACTGAGTGACTGCTGCAAAGAGTTAAAGAGAAAAAACTGAAGGCTATAGAGAAATTAGTGGCAGCTGCTCCTCTGGTGAGAGGGGACCAGGGCTGAGGGGCCACCCAGTGTGGTACAAAACCTGAGAGCTGACTTGGAACACCAGTACTCTGAAGTGAGCCATGAACAAAACTGATGCTGGGAATCCTTGAGCCTTCAGAAGGTTCTTAAACAAAACCGTTCTGCCAAACGGACGCACAGACCGGTCCACCTTCATGCTGCTTCTGGCCATTCATAAATCACAGACTGAGCGGGTCACGTCTCGCACAGACACGTTTTCACAAGTGAAATAAGTGTCGTAAAATCAAAAGAGGTATGGAGCAGAACTCAATTGGGTTCAAGAGTCTTTATTATCCCTGAGGGACCTTTTTGTTTGTTTCAGTCTGGACAGACGTGTGATGGACGTCTCTGTCGCATGGTTTTAAAAGAAAATGAACAACTCAGTTTTACAATTCTTTTGTGGTTACAAATCTTTCACACTAATGTATTTTTTGCTGTATAAGTCACGTTTTTTTTTTTTTTTTTCATAATTTGCATGCCCTGTTAGCCTGGCCCTCGCCATTCCTACGCAGCTCCGCTCAATTCTCTGCCCGAAGCGAAGTGAAGGACAAGGGTCTGGTTTTAACCAGGCTAATGCCCTGTGACTTATAGGCCAAAACAACGTATTTATGGATTTTTTTTTTTCATATTTATGAACCAATTTTTGGCTGAGATATGACTGTTTTCATTCATTCTCACTCAACATATTGAACACTACCATTTTCAGCCGCTAGATGGCACCCAAATAGTATGGCATGCCGTTGTGTCATGTAATAGGTTAAAGTGGCTATAATGACACAATCAGCTTGCCATAGACTGCCATCTTCATCCAGCTCGCTTGGAGCAACTGTCAAATCAGCTGTATTTCGCTGCACTGCCCTGGTGAAATGCAGCTAATTTCACCCCTTAAGTGCATTTATTAAGTAAAAGTTCAACTGAGACAAACCTTTGCTATAAAGTCGAGCAAACAAGTAATTGTTTTTAGGTGGTTATCTTGCTAAATTCTGAAGAAATGAGCAGCGACTTGTCCCTCTGTGCGCCGCCTCAGCGTATCGGCTTTTGAAATGCAGCTGATTTGACCGTCAAAGTGCATTTATTAAGCAAAAGTTAGACTGAGACACACCTTTACTATAATTTCAAGCAAACAAAATTTTGTTTTTAAGCGTTGATCTTGTTAAATTCTTGATAAAGTCCTCCCGTGCACGCTCCCGCAGCTGCCATTTGGCAGCCAATCAATTTTTTTGGCACAACACTGGCCCGTATTTCCAGGTTGTCCGCGGTGACGAGTAACAATCACGACGCATCAGTGGTGACGCATAATAGATGCAACGTACTTGTTTTTTTTCCACTTTATCAGACATATCTGGATTGAAGCGATTTATTGTGACATTTACGGCAGAAAATACGGCACAATAAAATGTTGCTATGTGTCTTCATTGATCTTACCTGATTAAATCTAGTTGTTGTTTAATCCTATGACTGGGTGATCACACAGACCAGATGTCACCACCTCAGCAGATTATTAAACCACAAAGCTGACTTCACTTTCTACATGTCAACTATGTCTGCTCTGGTACTCCCCCACCCACCCAAAGGAGCATTGGGGTTGGTTGTTTTATCACCCCTCGCCACTTTGGTCCATTCATAAATCACACAGAGATGGCCAGAAGGCGTTTAAGTCTCAAGGTGTCTTGTAAAAAAAAAAACGGTCTCAACACCCCTTGTTGAAAAAAAAAACACTCTCACATGAGCATGCATCAGGACTCTCACATCGTTAACCCAAAAGAACCACAGATTTTCAGGACATGTTACATAAATACATAAACTGTACACACAAGAAGACCAGTCATGAGAATCTGCCTTGAGCTGCGTTATTTGCTCACTCTTATAACCTTCTCAGCTCAGCTGAGTTCACAGAGCTCAGGAGGTGTCCTTGAAGACAGCTGCAGCCTTCTCACCCAGTGCTCTCCATTAACCCAAACGTATGGTTCATGGGCAGAGATAAGATGACCATGGCATCTCTTGGGAGATGGTTTCGATTATGTCTTGAGCTTCTTGTTCTCAGCCACAGTAATAAAAACATCCATAACTTTTGACAAAAAATTATCTGGCACCCCCAAACACAGATGTTAACACAGTACAGTTTCAAGATGTCTTCATCCACAAGAAATACAGAAAACACTGTTGTAGCTCTGCCAGGTCTTGGTGTGGTCACAAATATGCCCTTAAAAAGAAAACAAGATATAAAGCAGGTGCATAAAACGTGCCCACTGGATATTAAATGCAAACGCAGCAGAAGAAGAGCCCACATTTGGGTTGTAGGCTGGATTAGAGGTGGGACATAACATCGTTTTCAAAAAGTTGTGTTTTGGTTGTCTACACATAAATTAAGAGAAGTGTTTCAGCATGCTGTGGAACTCGTTTTTGAATACAATTAAAACGGTATTTTTCTGCAATCTTCAGGCTAAATCTGTTTCAATGTGGGACTTCCAGCAGAGTTTGCATCTGCTGGAAGTCTCTAGATGACCAGAGTCATCTCCCTCGAGGCTCAGTCCACTCAGAACGGCTGACTGAATGAATCTGAATGTTGTTGTTGGTTTAGTTGAACTTTCTATTTAGTGACATGGGAAAACTGCATTGTATGATTTTACATGATTCTATATTTTATTTAGGCTAATAAACTTTAATTTTATATGTAAAGTGCCCAGAGAATATTGTTGCTGTAACTTTGAGCCTTCATCTTTTACTTGTTTTTATTTTAGGCTAAAAGCATCTGTGAGACACTACTTAATGTGATGTTTCCAAAATCAGCAATTGTTTCATAGTCACAACATTATTAATCTTTTTTTTTCTTACATACTTGAGTAGAATGGTTTTGCAGTAACAACCACTCACAAGAAGAAAAAAAGTTTTGTATTTCAACGTGCAGGTCAGCTGGAGTCATTCTACATTGAGATTTCATGTTCTTCAGAAAACATACATGCAGTGGTGGGCACCAGACCGCTTGGGAGCGCTAAAGCGCTAATCCGCTGATAGCGGACCTAAACAATTTGTTAGCGCTATAGCGGATTGACTAACTTTTATAATTCATAAGCGGATTTGCGCTATTTTTATTTAAAATGCAGTACCGCTAATAACTAATTATCTATCAGTAAAAACGAAAAAACTTATTTACGGGCTCTTAAATCAACCGGACGACTGCTCACAGACCATATCCTGTCAGCGTCGGATGTGGTCCGTGAAGAAAAGCGGTCCCTGCCCTAAGGGGGACTACAGAGAGCGCTCTCTCTATAGCAGTTAGCAGCCAGTGTGTTACTCTGCAGCCTTAGGCCCTGTTTACACGGACACTGTGTGGGGGAAACGCAACTTTTGGGTATGTTAATTAGGTTAAAAGTTTTGCGTTGACATGGGCGAATTCTGTGGATACGACTCTCTCCCCCCCACCCCCCGTACTCATGAATTTACTGTAGTTACCATGCTGGGCCTGTAGATGGCGCTGTGATCTTTGGAACCTTCACTACTGCGCATGCGCCACTGCTGCCTGCCTGAGGTAAACAAAGCACACGAGGCAGCCTGTTTTCCTCTCTGGCTAAAAGTTCAGCTACTACAAGTTGTTGTCAACAAGTTAACAACAAGTTAAAGCTGGAATTTGGATAAGAGTCAACAGATCTGACACCAAGTGGGGCCGCTGCACACCAGTTGCTGACTGGACGTCTGGACCGGAACCGAGTCAACATGTCTGACTTTAGTCCGTGAGAATCAGCTGATTTACAGCAGCGCTACAAGGTAAACGATGTTCTTAATAATCTTTCCTTGTGTTTAGTTCGATCACAGAACAACCAACTGAGGTTTTATTTTTATTTTTTTCCTGCGAGGTCGAAGCTGTTCCACGAAGCGGACCGGCGGTTCGGATGTGGGTCCAGTGTCCACCAGGATGAACAACAGAGTCCAGTTCATTAAAGTTCGGTTAACGTGTTTTTAAAAGTGTTCAATTTAATTCTCAGTGTTTGTGACATGAGTTTGTGGTGTTGAATAAATAAATAAATTAAAAATCAACCTGGTGTCTTCATTTTCAACATGCAGCATGTTAGGCATGACGTAACGAGTCCAGATAGCTTCATTTAGCTCAGATAAATGTAAATATCTCCCACGCTAACATAAATACTGTTTATTATTGTTAAACTGTTAATATATAGCACATTTAGTATGTTATAGTGCAGCGTGACACGTGAAATGTCCGACTGCCTCGTTAACAGCGACAACTGGATCCAGGCAGCTGGCTCTCTTCCAACACAGATGCAGGTAAGGTGTAGAATAATTAAATATGAGAATCAAAATATATTCCATCAGCTATAGTTCAGAAAGTGGTGCGTGTGTCCACTGTCCAGTCCACCGCCATTGTTAAAATGCCGGCTGTCTGCGCGTGCGTGCTGCGTGCATGTGTTCAAACAAAAGCTCCACGGGAGATGTTTACATTATCAACGGGGGGTCAGCGAAAAACTTCCACCTTGAGAGCAGGGTCAGAAAAGTATCGGTGTCATCGAGGGGGGCCAGCAGCGTCGTGTAGGCGATAAGCAAAGTCGCAAAGAGAAAGTAGCGGTTACACTCAAAATACGCGCCGTGTAAACTGGCCCTTATTGCTTGTTTTCGAAGAGTCAGACGAAGAGTTTTTAACATGGAGGGTGAACTTATGGATGTTTCTCAGCGGCCTACGCGACGCGTCAGCGCCTCATTTGCCCTGTTCAAAATGGCGACGGCCACAGAAGCAAAGGACTTTACAAGAAAACACGGTAAAAACAATTATTTCTTTGCTGAGAAAAAATATATTTCTTAGCTGACTTTATAGCACAAGGTTTTTCTGAGCTTAACCGTTTCACGAAATGGTCAAATCTGCTGGATTAAAAAAAGTAGTTCGCCATTTGCCCTGCTCAAAATGGCGACCGGCCACAGAAGCGAAGGACTTTACAAGAAAACACGGTAAAAACAATTATTCTTTGCTGAGAAAAATATATATTTCTAGCTGACTTTATAGCACAAGGGTTTCTGAGCTTAACCGTTTCACGAAATGGTAAAATCTGCTGGATTAAAAAAGTATCGCCATTTGCACGTTAGCGCTTTAGCATTAGCTTCCGCTAGCTTTGCTAAGACATAAGCGCTTTTGAAATTGTGGACCTAAATAAATTAATAAGCGCTTTAGAAATAGCGGAACTAATTTTTGGATTAGCGCTGCCCAGCACTGCATACACGCTTTAACTTTTTAAAAGGCTGCAGGTTTCACCTGAAGGGCCGTCTGTCTACAGACAATAAAACAATAATGAAAGGATTTGAAAGGATCAAATCAAATCTGTCTGCATTTGATGCTTCTATAAAAATGTAAGAAAACTTAACAATGACACGAAGTCACCACTTAGCTTCTGCCTTCCATAAACATTATTTCTTTTTGATGAGTGATTGCGTTTTAGGGAGGAGGACGAGAATTATTTCCTCAATCATGCTTCATTTAGGCACATCACAGTTTGATGTATAACTCCCGAAAGAGACGTAAAGAAATCCGACAGCAAGTTCTGATGAATTTAAGAGAAAAGACACGTGGAACCAATTCAACCTGACCTTCTACGAGTAACAATCTTTGAATCAGGGAAGAGAGAATAAGCCAGCGGTGTGTGTGTGTGTGTGTGTGAGCTGGAGATTTCTAAATGACTGTATCACACCCAGCTCAAGCTTTTCTTGTGTGTCTGCACTCTCTGTCTCTAACATAATCCCACAAGTCCATGTCGACATCCAGTCAGAGGCCTGGTTTTGGTGGCTTTCTGACGAAGCGCTCTGGTAATGGACCTCCACACCCTTAAACCACACCTCAAACGCCTCTGATTTCACTCTGTGGTTTAACTACGCTGAATGATGTCAGTCAATGGTTCAACTACTCAGTAAAAAAGCTTCACATTTTTAAAACACACGAGCTGATTTATTGGAATTATTCTGCAATCAATCAAGTCGTGGACTTCAACATTTGTGAAACTGTAAAAAAAAAACTTTGATTAGGTAATACTTGTTGAATTTCATGTAAAAACATAAAATCCATACCCACAGACAAAAAAAAAAAAACATTCATTCATTCAATGCCTATGTTTAAGAAAATGATTAAGAATAAATTGATGAAAACATACATATAAATTAGTTTATATCAAAGGTACTATATATGGAAAATTGTGATGAGTTATTTATTATGTTATAGTATTTATAGATGATTGTCGTTTGAATTGATTGTTTGAATTAGATTTTGTTTAAAGAAGGGGCAGATGTGATAAGATTTTTTTCTTCTGCTGCTGACTTTCATTTTATGTATTGTTGTTTTTTCTCATGTGGTTTTGTAAATTGTTTTTTTGTGTGTGTTTTAAATCTAAAATGAATAAATAAATTAAAAATTAAAATGTCAGACTGACAGGTAACTCTAAATTGTCCCTAGGCGTGAGTGAGAGAGTGCATGGTGGTTTGTCTTGTTTGTCTCTATGTGTCTCTGTGATGGACTGGAGACCTGACCAGGGTGTACCCCGCCTCTCGTACAGTGACTGCTGGATGTGGGCATCAGTGACCCCTACAACCCAAAAAGGATGGATGGATGGATGGATGGATGGATGGATGAATGGAAAACTGGTTAAATGCACCTGCTAAAGCTGCACTTTCATCCATTGGAGCCAATTAAAATGCTTCGTCACCAAAGCAAAGATTAAAACAAACGTAAAAGAAGAAGCAAGTTTGGATTGAAGAAATGCACGTCAAAAAGGTCCTTGTAAGATGAGGGGAAAATTACAAACAGCTTAACAAAGTAACTTTTCAGAAAACTAAGGAAGGACATTTGTCTGCTTCTAATCCAGGCAGCCTTTAGATCTGAACTCTTTAAGGTAAATCAGTTTCATTGCCACAACAAAAGGAAAATTGCATTTTATATTACCTGATTCATTTTAGACTGGAGACCTGTCAAGGATGGATGGACGGACAAATGAAAAGAGTATCTATAACACTCACTACACTTTTAATGTCTCTTTTGAAATGTGTTTAAAGTGCCTATATAAATGGAAGTTTATTTTTTATTTCTAACCTATTGTCTCTCTAACAATTATTTCATTCAGTTTGCATTATTTTTTTTTCCATTTATA
>JBBPBX010049501.1:8567-25327 GCA_038048925.1 Garcialebias charrua
TGTTTCAAATGAATATTTTTTTTAAATGTGGGGGACACATGTCCCCTTCACATACAATTGTTGCGACGCCTATGGCTGAGAAATCAGAGATGTGGAGTTTTGCATCTTGATGGTAAAACTTTTGGTGCAAGAACTTTTAGCTGATTTCAGAAGATCGTTTAAGACGTAGATGGAGGGAAGTTCAGAAACGGTGGTGATGCTGCAATAATAGAACTAGATGATTCTCAGTTTGTTTGCTAAGATCACTTTATCTTGAATTAACGAGGTATTTTATTAACGCTACATACAAATGAACAGGTGCACAACCATTAAAGCCTTGGTCTCTCCTTCGGGTGATACTGTAATTAGCTCTTTGCTTTCTTTCTCTACACTCTATACTAATTCTTCCTGTGTTTCTTCCAAAATATTTTCTAATGAGTCAGACGTTTTACATACTGCAGGAAAGACCCACTAGAAACAAAAAGCTTTCTGCAGTTCTCTCTGCCAGACTCACCAGTTGGTCCGTCTGTTCAATCTCTGCAGCTTAAAGCCATCCAAACTCAAAGCACATAAATATAGCAGAGAGAAAAACATTTGAAAAAGGACTGAGAAAATTACAAAGCTTTAACATATTTAATGTTGTTCCAGGGACAATAGAATTATTTCCCTACTGCAAGTAATACTTCATGATAAACAGCTGCATGATTTTAGATTAAGAGCTCCCCATCACGCTGCTGTACCTGCTCCAACAATTACTTTAATGTTCTCCACCAGCACAAAGACCTTTGACTGACAGCTGGATTGGACTCACAGCTGAGATCAGCTCCAGCTTCGTCCTTTTTAGAAAAGGCAGTATTAGCTAATGGATGAATAAATTACAGGGAGGCATTTTTCTTCCATTCTGCATTTTCAATCCATCAGATTTAAAGTTTTATAGCAAAACATGTATTTTAAATATCGTAGTTGTACTGTATTTATTCTTGAATTTTCACCTAACGTGAACAGTTGTAACCAGTCTTGTAAACTGGTGTCAATTCAATTATTTTAAGATACTGACATGAAACTTTTAGCTGATATTGTTACATGAATTTGCCATTTTATTCAGTGATTAAGATAACTATACAGATACAGTATTGTCTACTTAACTCAGTTTTTATTCAGCTGAAGAATTTGATTTGTTACTGCATCAACATTAAAAGCACTTTTGAATGATTCCATATTTTGTGGGGTTCAGATGATGTAGAGGCAGGGCAGCTTAATCAGGACCCGAAAGTCACAGGTTTGATCCCCAGTCTCTGCATATCTTGTGGCGTCTCTAATAGACATGTCACGATAACAAATTTTGCTGGGCGATTAATTGTCTCAGAAAATATTGCGATAAACTATAATATTGTTTGAAATGTAACAATAATTAATTGTCCCATTTTAGAAGAAACGTTGATTTGTTTGGAGTGTAGTACCTTTTTTGACCACCTGATGGGAGTATAAGACTGTTTGAACCAAAGGATGTATGGTTGAGTAATGTGGCTCAAGAAAAATGGGAGGGAGGGCTCTTGAGGTGACATGGGCTTACATGGTGACATGGTGGATGCTCAGCAATTTGAGCTCTTTAGCATAGAATTTTTCACACAAAGCTTTTAATAAAAATTTAGTAAACAAGTTCTCAGCTTCTTATTGCAAAGAAAAAAACTTTTTACACGAAGGCACGAGTTTCAACCGTGAATTTTGGAGCATCGACAAGAAGGAGGTTTATTCCCGAGGACAGCCTAGCTTAGCTCGGAGCTTAGCTTCTCAGCTTAACTGCTTTTAACCATCCAAAAAGCGTGATTTTGGATGGTTAAAACTGATTTTAAATAGAAAAGAGAAATGGAGGGGCAAGTGAAGAGCACTGGAGTTGAGCCTTTTGTCATCCAGTGTCTTCAGTAGAGAGAGACACGAAGAAACGATAAAGCCAGTAAATGAAAATGAGGTTGATAATATTCATCATGCGATTAATAGATTTATTGTTTATCACGACAGGCCTAGTCTCTGAGCAGCACACCATATCCCCAATATGCTCCCTGGGCATTTTCAAACAGCTGTCCACTGCACCACCTGGTGGTGGATGGGTTAAATGCGATTGAGATTCAATTTCACCATTGTATGGGAACATAAAATGATGTCAATACATAATACATTGTTATTATTATTATGTCCTAATGCATCAATTCAGACGAGGTTCAATTTACTTTAAAACATAAACTCCTACATTTATTAGTTAGTTTGGACAAATTCCTTTGTTTCTACAGGAAAACCCAGGGTGCTTTTATACAGGTAATTGCAACAACAAGCACCCGGAGAAGAGGAACCAAGTAACAGAACTCAGGATCAAAAAGGGAAGTGGCCGTTTATTTACAGGAGGCACTGGGAAGATCTGTAAAGGAGGGAGATGCGTATGGCTTCCAGGCAATGTAGAGTATTAAAAAAGTTTTCCATACAGGATCCTTGTGGTCCAACGGCACATAGAGGAGGATTCCAGGTATGTATGGTGCAGAGATGGAGATGAGGTAGTAGCAGGTACCAGGCAGGTTGTAGGTAGTTGGCAGGCAAGTGAGCAGCAGGACAAGCTTAGGCTGAAGACCATGTGGCACCACGGGGTCCAAGCTTGTAGAGAAGAGCAGGCAAGTCCAGGAAGACCCTTCTGGAATCAAACTAGTACTGCATCAAGGTAAACTAGTACTTGTTTTATTTAAGGGGACAAGTGAGGAGTTTCTTTCACGCTACACTTTTACGCCATCTTCTTCCATGTTACCGTATTTTTTGGACAATCAGGCGCACTTAAAATTCTTTAATTTTCTCAAAATTTGACAGTGAGCCTTATAATCCCATGGGCGTAGCCAGGATTTTATGAGGGGCGGTTCGTTTAAAAGAAAAGTGGACCTTGAAAAAGCAACACGCCTCGGTGGTTCACTGGAACCCCGTCGGGTTGCCGCTCCAAACCTTTTCTCGACTCGGGTTCGAACCTCACTTGGTTGAACTTATTTTACGTTTGTCTTTTATTGGATTTTAAAAAAGGAGTTTGTGTTAACCACAGGCATATTAACTCCTTTTTTTAATCCAATAAAAGACAAACATAAAATAAGTTCAACCAAGTGAGGTTCGAACCCGAGTCGTGAAAAGGTTTGGAGCGGCAACCCAACGCGTTTCCAGTGAACCACCGAGGCATGTTGCTTTTTTCCAGGTCAACTTTTCATTTAAATGAATTGCCCCTCATAAAATCCCGAGGCGGGACTTCATGGGCAAAGTGGGCGGTTCGTTCGAACCCCGCGAACCCCCCTGGCTATGCGCATGAATCCAGTGCGCCTTATGTAAATGGTAAATGGAGCTTATTTATATAGCGCTTTCCAGCCCCCTATGAGGGGCCCCAAAGCACTTTACAATACCAACCATCCACCCATTCATACACACATTCATACACCGGTAGCGGCAGACTGCCATGCAAGGCGCCATCCAGTCCTACCGGGAGCAACTCGGGGTTAAGTGTCTTGCCCAGGGACACAACGACACATGGTGTGAGGAACTGGGATTCGAACCTCCAACCTTCCGATCGGGGGACGACTGCCATTACCACTACGCCACGACCGCCCCGGAATATTATGTTGTGTAGCTACTTACTAAAAGACTTTTCTTTTCAGTTCTTTGAACACAGTCTCAGCAGTTCCAACCAGCTTGCTTGCATCAATCATTAAACAATCTGTTGATGTCTTTTTCTCCTTGCCTCTTTTTTCCGTCCGTCTGCCAGCCCATCTGCAGCCACATCTGGATGTTTCCAGTTTGTTTTTAGTCAGTCAGTCAGCTAATCCTGCTTAGCCCCTATTTTGTTCCAGTTAATACCAACACATCATCATCATCATCCCTGCTACTGTGTCGTTCTGTCCTTTCTTGTCACATGACTCAGTCTGCATGTCATCCATCTGTCCACCCCCGCCTCCTTCAGTCTGTCCAGTTTCCTCCTGGCCGGCGCTTGTTTCTCATTTTTCTCAATCAACCCTAATAAATAACCCCACGGGAGACTTCGCTCTGCTCAGCCTCATCCATATTTCTCTCCAAACCCTCTCACTCACACAAACACACAAGCCGGATTTACGACGCTCTGCTAACAGCTCTCTGTAGAACTGCAACGCTCGGCTTTACAGATGAGTTTGTGACTGTGTGTGTGTGGGAGGAGGGTAATAGCTGCTCCAGGTGTTAGGAGTGATTTCAGGGCTGTACTTGTTGGATGAGGAGAGTGTTTTTATGAGGAGCTCTGTAGAGCAGTAAAATCTACCACACCTCTGCATCAGTGACAGAGAGGAGAGACCCCCCTCCCACTCCCATCTTTCATATTGCCTTGGCCTACTAACCCTTACAACACCCCTACACACGTCCTTTGACACCACATCACAGTTTATTACAGACAGAACACCTCAGGATATAAACATGTCATTTTAAAGAAAAACATATCCTTCACATGTTGGAACCCAATATGTGCACAAAAATCTTTTCAGGGGGTCGTAGTACCTGGTCAGTGAAGCAATCTTGAAATCCTGAAACTGCTGGTTAGAGCCCAGGTTGTGCCAGGAATGGTATCAGGTGTACAATGATTTCCAGTTCTTTCATTTGCTGTGGCAACCCTACTTCTTCTTTAACTGTCAACAGTGGTGTACCCCAAGGCTCAGTCTTGGGAACCATCCTCTTTACAATCTACATAAGTAATGTAGGTCAGATCATTCCTGATGCATCCTTACGTTACATTTCTATGCTGATGATACCGTTGTTTATTGTCAAGCTAGAGCAGTTGCTAAGGTTTTCCACTTTTTACAGTCTGTATTCGACATCATTTGTTTAGATTTGTTCCATTTCAAACTGGTGCTAAATGCTGATAAAAACCAAAGGGATGCTGTTTTCAAACAGGAAGTTGGTAACAGCAGTCCTTCCTTCCATCTATGAATAGTGTTCTTATTGAGTTTGTCGATTCTTACAAACATTTGGGAATCTTGGTTGATGCACATCTTACTTTTAAGCCTTGTAAAAATACTTGATAAAAAAATTGAAAGTTAAACTGGGTTTCTTTTTCAGAAATAGATCTTGTCACACTCTGAATGCTAGAAAACACCTTGTAGCTGCAACTTTCCTTCCCTCCATTGAATATGGTGACATTATTTATATGAATTCTCCTGCAAGCACCTTGCAGATGTTGGATGCTGCCTATCACTGTACGCAAAGATTCATAACTGGTTGTAACTACCGCATCCATCACTGCACCCTGTATCCATTGGTCAATTGGTCATCATTAACTTCATGTACTCGCTCAATGGTTTAATCTTTAAATCACTCCTTGGTCTGATGCCTTCATACATCTCCTCCTACATGCGTGCGCTCTAAAGACATCATTACCTGCAGCGCCCCCTCAATGCGGACTGAATTTAGCAAATGGGCCTTCTCTTGCTCTGCTCCTGTTTCCTGGAACACCTTGCAAAAAGATCTAAAGCTGTCAACTTTGACCTCTCTAAGAGATTTTAAACAACTGTTAAGTTCAATGCAAAAACCAACACGGACATTTTAATGTTTTACCCCGTTTCACAATGTAGGTTGCTTTTATTCAGTTTTATATCACTACTTTTATTTACTTTTCATTTTATATGCTTTCTATGACTGTTTATTGTTGTTTGTACCTCATCTGTGTTTTTTCGTTGTCTAAAACAGGTCTCTCTTGTAAATGAGTCCTCGTGGCTCAATGAGACTAACCTGTATATATAATGGTTGAATCAAGCCAAACTTACTGTTTAACATTATACATTTTCTCTGCCTGTCCTTTTCTACCTCTTCCGTTCAGAGGATGAGTTGGACACCGATGCAGCTGAATTTGATCTGGGCACCAAGATAAAGACTCCCAAGGACGTGATGCTGGAGGAGCTGTCCCTGATGAAAAACAAGGGATCCAAGATGTTCCAGATGAGGCAGCAGAGAGTTGAAAAGTTCATCGTGACTAACGAGAACCTGGTTAGAGTTAAAGCAACAAATGGACTGCATGTGGTGGTGTGTGCACATGTGTGAGCTGATGAGTTCTTTCTTCTGTTTTCACCCTGCAGCAGAACCTCCAGAACCTGCTGATAATTCCTCCCCCTGTTCCACCGAAGCCTGGAATGCCAAAAGCAGAAAGTAGGCTCATGCATACAAGAAGTTTAGTTGAGCATTCAGCTAGCTTGTTTAAGTTCTATTTTTTTAGCTTTAACATAATAATAATAATAAACTTTATTTGTATAGCACCTTCCTACAATGCCTTGCATTGACCAAGGTGCTTAACAGGATAAAAAGATGAATAAACTGGAACAATAAATCAATGAAAATAGAATAAGAAACAACAGCAATAAAAGAAGCAATGGAAATAAAAAATGCTACATACTAAAATAACACAAGTAATAAAAGTTACACGCTGAAAGCTTTTTTGAACAAGTGGAAATAAAAAGGCAATGGAAATTAAAAAATGTTACATATTAAAATACCAGAAGTAATAAAAGTTACACACTGGAAGCTTATTTGAGCAAGTGGAAATAAAAAGGCAATGGAAATAAAAAATGCTACATACTAAACTACCAAAAGTAATAAAAGTTACACACTGAAAGCTTTTTTACACACTGAAAGCTTTTTTGAACAAGTGGGTCTTCAGTCTGGTTTTGAACAGAGTTAGATCAGAGGTGGCACGCAGCTCAAGGGGGAGGCTGTTCCAGGCTTAACATCTTATTTCCAGCATCATAAATTTTTTTAAAATTCTTTATTCATTTCAAATTTCAAATGTAAAAGAACACAAAAAAACTATTAACAATTCCACGTAAATAAAAAAAATCAAGCATTACATGAAATGAAAGGAATCAGAAGAAGAAAAAATCTTATTATGTCTGCCCCTTTTTTAACAGTTCAAATAATCAATTCAAACAGCAGTAATCCAATAAAAAAATTACACATTAAATAACTCATCATACTTTACCATTCATACATTTTGAAACAAACCAATTTATATATATTTTACCAGAAACCTAATTTTATTCATTTTTTTTTAAACAAAGACATTGTTTTTGCAACTTTGATATCGTTTTCTAAACCATTCCATTGACCTATTCCATAAATTATAGTAGACCTACTCTTTAAACTAGTTCTATGTTGTGGCATAACAAAAATATCTGTAAGTACTCTGTCTTTTTACAGAAAGCGTTTGGATATTTGAGGGCAATGTGAAGTTCTGCGCCTTGTATAATATTAAGAGAATATTGTAGTCAACCAGATCATAAAATTTCAGTAATTTTAATTTGCAAAACAAAACATTTGATGGATGGTAATACTGTAATGTTTTCTAGTGATAATCCTTATAGCTCTTCTCTGTAAAATAAAAATGGGCTTAGTTATAGTTTTGCATGCTGTACCCCAAACCTCAACACAATAAATTAAATGCGGGATTAGTATTGCATTTATTAATATTATTATTGTTGTTGCGGGATTATTTTTGCATTTATTATTATTATTATTATTATTATTATTATTATTATTATTATTATTATTATTATTATTATTATTGCAGGATTATTATTGCAATATCAATCAAGTCATTCAGCACTCAGTGCAGTTTTACAGAAAATTTAGGTTCTCTTGTTGCTTTAGGTTCATTTTTCTCTCAATAGTTTATTTTTTTATTTAATTCCTCATGTTTAAGCTCTTCTGTTGTGCATTTCAGAGGTGGAGGAAACGGTGAATGATGAGGAAGAAAAGGCAAAGAGGAGAAAGGAGTATGTACCAACCTACGTGTCGCCATGGGAACGGGCCATGCTCAACAACGAGGAGCTGAAAGCCACCATGAAGCCTCTCATGCCAGGACCCATCCAAATCCACCCAGACCTGCCTCAGTACAAGAGTTTCAACAGGTACAACACATGAGATGAACAATAACAATGTGTAAAAAGTTGCACTGTTTAATTTGAAATCAGAATGTCTTGTCAAAAATCATTAGATTGTTTATTGTGTGAATGTTTATGAAGTATTGTGATCATTTTTCTTCTGGACTTTTTTGGCATCTTTCTCGTTCCACAATTTTTGTGCTATTTCAACAAATCATATCAAAACGTTCAGCTCATTCAGGAGGAGGGTGCTTTGACTTTTGGTATTGGTGCAACTTTATCTTTTTGAAATATTTAGCATTTTCTGCCATTTTTTTCTCATAGGAAATGAATTGAGCTCATTTTACATCCGTCATATCTATAGATCTGTTTACAACCTTTTACTGCTCCTTTCACATTTTGTTCTGCTTCAGCTTCCTTGTGCAAATTTGAAAAATTTGCAGCTACTCTCAGCTAATTTCAGTTTTCTTTCAGCGGTTTTGTTTTGAGCTCCTTTCAGCTTTATTCTGCTAACTACAACATTTTTGTGCTTTTTCTAACTTCTTTCTGCTAATTTCAGCTTGTTTTGTTCCTTTGTAATCATTTCAACTTTTTCATCCTAATTCAGCAAAAATGTGCTCTCTTCACTTCCTTCTGGTACTTTCAGCTTCTTTCTACCTTTTTAGCTACTTTTCAGCAGTTTTTAAAAAACTAATTTCAGCTTTTTTCAGATAATTTCAACTTTTTGTGCTAACTTCTGCTTCTTTCAGTCTAACTGGGCAAACCTTTCTGCTTTCTTCTGATAATTTAAACTTGCTCTGCCTTTTCAGCTACTTTTTTTTTAGCATTTTGTATTTTCTGCTGTTTTTAGATAAATTCTAGTTTACTGTGGTAATTGCTGCTAATTTCAGTCTAATTAACTTCTTTCTGGGAGTTTTTCCTTTCCACTGTTGCCACTGTGCTTGCTCAGGATGGGAGACTGCAACAAAGCCAAGATTCAACATGTCTGCTGGATTCCTTAGACAGAGAACTTTACTAATTGGCTTTTCTATGGGAATGTTCCTGTAAAGCGCCCTGAAACAACTTTGTTGTGATTTGGCGCTATGTAAATGAACTGAATTGGATTGAATTGCTCTTTTCAGCTTATTTATGCTAGTTTCAGCTTTTCTACTTTCAGCTACTATGTAACTGTTTGTTTGTTTTTTGGCTAAATTAATTTTTTTCAGCTTTTCCAAATTTATTTTAGCTAATTTCTTCTCCTTCTACTTATTTCTGGTAGTTTAAGCTTCTTTCTGCCTTTTCAGCTACTTTTCAGCTGTATTTTTGTTGTTGTTTTACAGCTTTTAAAATCTAATTTGCGCTGGTTTCTGCTTATTTAAACCTAATTCTGCAGATATGTGTTGTTTTCTTTGCTAACTTTGACTTGTTCTACCGTTTCAGCTACATTTCAGCATATTTTAGCTAATTTCAACTGTTTTTTTTTTATTCTTAATCAATAAGCATTCACACTGCATTATTTCAGGAAATGCTATTTCTCTAGTTTGATTGTTAAGCTAAGTTTACTTTTGGTTGTTGGACGGAAGGCTTTGACCATTTGTTTGGCTCGTGGAACAGAACATCAGATAAATCTTGGAGAGTTGCTAAGGGGGGTAGGTCTGGAAAAGATTTACGATTGTGTTCCCTGAGGCGTGGGGTGAAGAGGAACATGTGGTGGGCCATCATCAGTACAAAGTGCTGGTTAGACTCTGTCAGGACCACCTCTTGTCTCCAGCCCTGTCTGTGGTGTTCATGGATATGATGTCAAGGTGCTGTTGTGGAGAGCAGAGTGTCAGGTTTGAGAACCTCAGGGTCTCATTTGTAGTTGATGTGGCTCTGTTGGCATCACCAGGCCTTCAGTGAACACTGATGCTAGTTGCAGTGGAGTGTGAAGCTGTTGGGATGAGCTCCAGCTCCTGCAAGTCTGAGGCCATGGTCTGAACTGAGCAAAAAGTTGGAATGTTCTCCAAAAAAATTGAGTCTTAGCCTCATATGAGTTTAAGTCTTGTTTATGAAGGATGGTAGGACAGAGCAGGAGATGGATTGATGACTCAGGGCCTTGTTTGCATTAACGAGGGGGATGCTCCGGTCTTGAGGTATGAATCGTGACCAAAAGCACGAGATCCAAGTAAAGATGCAAGTGGGTGAAATAAGCTTCCTCTGTTGGATGGGCTGAGCCTTAGAGATAAAGCCTAAAGTTCCAGAGCTGCTGCTCCTCCACATTGGAAGGAGACAGTTAAGTTGGTTTGTGATTTTGATCCCAGCCCCACTTTGGGCTTGTACACCAGGGAGGAGAACATGGGGCAAACCCAGAACTTGCTGGTGGGAATGGGATTACTGGTACATTTCCTTTCTGGCCTAGAAATGCCTTTGGATCCCACAGGAAGAGGTGAAGAGAGACATCTGGTTTTTCCTCCTTGACATGTTGCCTTTGTGATCCAACCATGGATACAAGGCAGCAAATGGATGGATGGATAATTATTACAGTCTTTTACCCAACTCTGTCTTAAATGTGATGGTCATGCATCACATTGAATATAAAAAAACAATAATACTTTCCATCAAAGAAACTGGTCCAGATGACATGATTTAACCTATTTTGTTATGACATTGAATTGTTATTTTTCTATAAATCTGCCTAAGAGCTCTTTTACAAATGAAAGCACAAGATATTCTCTGGATTATTGTATTCTGTTCTTTTCTCTTCAAAAAAATGACAGTTCTGAGCTGTTCTGAACGAGGCATTCAGAACATGTACGCCTTCAAATATCATCAAATGTTACACAAACTGGTTACCATTTAGGACTAAAAGATATTTAACAACAACAGAACAGTTTCTAGAAACTGGATTTAATGTAACAGAAGCAGACAGTTCTGACCAGTTAGTTTATTTAAGGATCCAATTCCAACAACAACGAACCCTTGACATTCCAGGATGTATTATTTCTCAACATTTCATGCAAATCTTTATTTGTTTCCCTGTTTTTATTTATTTATTTATTTATTTTATTGCAGGTATGATTAGAATTGATTATAGTCTTTGAACCCAGTTAGCTCAGTATTGATGTCAGACAAGACAAGCCTCTTGAAGCCTCTCTTAAAAATTGCTTTTGACAAATCATATCCAAGGATAGTGACAATAATAAAACAACATTACGTCAGATAAGCATTATTGAATGTGAGAGTAAATGTCTTTAAATAAGACAAAAATAAAAGAATAACAGAAAATAGAAATGTGTCACACTGAAACAGTGATGATCTTCTCAGCGGTGTTTCCATGGCTTTAAATAAATTGTTTGCAGAGAAGATGTGTTTAATGGTTGTTGTTTTTCCCTCTTTCTTTCTTATCTACAGTGCCTATTAAAATTATTCACCCCTTTGGATGTTTTATGCTTTCACTGCTGCCATAAATCAGTAATAATTAATATAGATTGGTCTTATTTACAACGTAATAAAATAAAATGTCTTCAGTGTCAAAGTGAATTCAAATTTCAACAGAGTATTATCAATTAAATAAAAATATATTGTATAAAATACATTCTGCTCAGATTTTAGGTTGTAGATTTCCATTGCTGGATTCCAAAAGGCAAGATGTGGGTATAATGTTTTTGCCTGTGTGTACTGTATTGTCTGTCTGTTAGAAAAATATCTCCTGGAGAGGAGGGATTTAAAGAAAATGTTTAGAAAGTGATTAATGAATAAAAATCTACAACTGGTTAACTTTTGGAGAAAATCTAATTCAACATGCCCACCACAGCTAATCAACATCAACAAACCCAAAATTGTTGATAACCGAATCAGTTTGATGAAAAACGAGTTGAAATTTGATGTGGTAGTAGCTGATACTCATATTCAACACATATTCTGAGCACTTACACTTGAGATCTTGAAATAATTTGCAAATTGCGATTTACAAAGTTTAACTGGAAAAATTGCATTTCCTGCACAAATGCAGTGTGAATGCTTATTGCTGAATAACTTGCTGAAAAACAGCTGAAATTAACTAAATACATGCTGAAATGTAGCTGAAATGGAAGAACAAGCCTAGGTTTAAATAAGCAGAAATGAACAGAAAAAATAGGAAATTAGCTAAATAATGCTGAAATTAGCAAAAACAAAAATAGATGAAAAGTAGATGAAAAGGCAGAAAGACATTTAAACTACCAGAAGGAAGTGGAAAGAGATGAAATGAGTTTAAAAAATGTGGAATTAGAAGAAAAACAGCTATATTTAGCACAAAAACAGCTAAAAAGTAGCAGAAAGAGCAGAAAAAACTGAAAGGAGTATAACAAGCTGAAATTAACAGAAAAGGTTAGAAGAAGCACATACATGTTGTAGTTAGCAGAAAGAATAAAAAAGGAGCACAAACAGCTGAAATTAGCTGAAAAAAATTTGCAGAAGGAAGCTTAAAGAAGAAGCTGAAAAAGAACAAAATGGCTGAGAATAGCAGAAATTACCATGAAAAACTTGAATTTGTTTGAAAACAGCTGAAATAAGCTAAACATGTTATAAAACGCACAGCTGAAAAGGTAGAACAGGCTTAAATTAGCACAAGAAATCAGAAAGAACATGTTTGCTGAAAGAAAAGGAAATGAGGACAAAACATTGGAAATTATATATATAAAAGCCTAAATTAGCAAAAATGCAGCTGAAAAGTAGCTAAAAAGGCAAAAAGAAGCTTAAATTAGGAAGTGGAAAGAACACGTTTTTGCTGAATTAGGATGAAAAATGTTGAAATGAGTACAAAAAATGTGGAATAGGTTGAAAAAGCTTACATTAACATAAAACAGCTAAAGCTGAATTGTAGAAAAAGCTGAAACTTGCAGAAATAAGCTGAAAGGAACATAACGAGCTGAAATTAACAGAAAAAGTTAGAAGAAGCATAACAATGTAGCAGAAAGAATCAGAAAGGAGCACAAAACCAGCTGAAAGAACAGCTGAAATTAGCTGAAAGCAGTCGAAACAATGTCTAAATTTATAAAAGGATGCTGAAAACAGCAGAAGCAGAACAACATGTGAAATGAGCAGTAAAAGGTTGTTATCAGATCTAAAGATCCGAAGGATGTAAAATGAGATAAGTTCATTTTTTATGATAAAAAAGGCTAAATATTTCAAAAAGCTAAAGTTGCACCAATACCAAAGTTCATAGTGGGATTGTCCTAAATGTGCTGAACATTTTGATTTATGATTTGCTGAAATAGCACAAAAATCGTGGAACGAGAAAAATGCTGAAATACGTGCTGAAGTAAAACGGATCCCAGTGGAGCGAAGGCTTCATAAACATCCACTCTATTAAAATGGCTGCAGCTGTCATCTTTCATCACAAAATGAATTCAGTACAAAACTGTTGCATGAAACGTGGCGGTCGATATGCATTCAAGCAAAAACTGCTGAGCCTGTGTTTATGCAGAGCTTGTGCCTTTACGTGAGCAGTTTTTGTTTCTGTGCCTAAAGACGAACACTCGGTAAGAAAAAAGTCTTTCTAGCTTCATCTTCCTCGTTTCTTCCCCAGGACGGCGCTGCCATACGGCGGCGTCGACAAGGCGTCCAAGATCCTGACCTTCGAGCTCCCAGAGCTCAGCAATGCTGGCGAGGAGCCCGAGTCTCTCCCCGGCCAGCAGGTCGACATCCGCTCTCGGCCCTCGTTCAACCGCACGCCCATCGGCTGGGTCTGCGGCGAAGACAGCTCACTCATCCACACGGACATGGAGGCCAAGGCCCCCTTTGACGGGGAGACTGATGACCTGTGATCCCGCCTCCACCCCCACTCCACACACACACACACACACACATGCAGCCTATTTACAACATAAGCAGTCAGAAACACACATCAAGTGAAACTCACATACTTTGTACATGAAGAATGCACTTTCATCTGTGTGTAGACACGAAACGAACAGACTGACGACGATTTGTCGTAAAAACCGAGAAGATTCTCCCCGTTAGAGCTGCAGAGAAAAACGCGATGAAAAGAAGAAAGTATCTCCTGTCTTAACCCTTAATAAACGTCTTAATGTCAGATCTGAGTGAACAGCTATGGAGAAGCACTCTGCACTCTTAAAACAATGTACATGTGCAATAAATGTCCCCTTTACACAGCCTCTGTTGCTTGTGGACTTTCAATCATCTTTGGACTCCTTTTGTAAACAGCTGTAAACAACATCTGGTGAAAGATGGATAAACACACAAAAAATAACAATTGAAGCTGAAGCTTGAAACATATTCTTTACGTTTAATTTATAGATGTTTATAGTCCAATGAAGATTATTGGCCAGCTTCAAGCTTCTTTTATTCACAGATAGCGAGTACCGTATTTTCCAGACTTGCTCTGGTCACATCAGTCAAAAAATGCCCCAGGAGGAGGAAAAAAACAATATATAAGTCACATTTATTTACAAGTGTATTTCACAAAGTGCAAGAAGACATTTAATCTGAAAAAACAATGACACACAGAGCATACCTGGGATCCTGAACAGGCTTGATTAACATAAGCCAACGAGTCCTACAAGCAAATTACTGGTAAATTCACCAACCTCATTCCACATCACTTTGGGGGCATTTTACTTGTGTTTTTTTCCCTACATATATTTAAATAGAAATATATACAAAGTCTGTCTGTCTATCTATCTATCTATCTATCTATCTATCTATCTATCTATCTATCTATCTATCTATCTATCTATCTATCTATCTATCTATCTATCTATCTATCTATCTATCTATCTATCTATCTATCTATCTATCTATCTATCTATCTATCTATCTATCTATCTATCTATCTATCTATCTATCTATCTATCTATCTATCTATCTATCTATCTATCTATCTATCTATCTATCTATCTATCTATCTATCTATCTATCTATCTATCTATCTATCTATCTATCTATCTATCTATCTATCTATCTATCTATCTATCTATCTATCTATCTATCTATCTATCTATCTATCTATCTATCTATCTATCTATCTATCTATCTATCTATCTATCTATCTATCTATCTATCTATCTATCTATCTATCTATCTATCTATCTATCTATCTATCTATCTATCTATCTATCTATCTATCTATCTATCTATCTATCTATCTATCTATCTATCTATCTATCTATCTATCTATCTATCTATCTATCTATCTATCTATCTATCTATCTATCTATCTATCTATCTATCTATCTATCTATCTATCTATCTATCTATCTATCTATCTATCTATCTATCTATCTATCTATCTATCTATCTATCTATCTATCTATCTATCTATCTATCTATCTATCTATCTATCTATCTATCTATCTATCTATCTATCTATCTATCTATCTATCTATCTATCTATCTATCTATCTATCTATCTATCTATCTATCTATCTATCTATCTATCTATCTATCTATCTATCTATCTATCTATCTATCTATCTATCTATCTATCTATCTATCTATCTATCTATCTATCTATCTATCTATCTATCTATCTATCTATCTATCTATCTATCTATCTATCTATCTATCTATCTATCTATCTATCTATCTATCTATCTATCTATCTATCTATCTATCTATCTATCTATCTATCTATCTATCTATCTATCTATCTATCTATCTATCTATCTATCTATCTAATATCTATCTATATATATATACATGTACATGTACATATATATATATACTGTATATATGTATATATATATACTGTATGTATATATATACACATTTCTACATATATTTATGTACATTCAACATATATACAGGTAGCCCCTGGGTTACGACGGTCTCGAGGTTACGAATGCGCTCCCATTGAAAAGCATTGTTTGAGTTACGCGGTTTATGCGCCTTTACACCAGAAAATACGGTACCGAAACTCAGCGGAAATTTATAGGAAGAGGGGCGAGCTTGACGCGCGCTCAGTGGTGCAGGAGACCTCATTGTTTGGGACAGGCTGACCGGAGCAGAGGGGCTAATATGCTAACAGACCTTACTGTAAAACTCTGGACCGCTGGACCGTGCGCAGAAACCTTATTGGATGGTCCTTGGGGGCACCCGGGTGCCCGCGGGCACCGTGTTGGTGACCCCTGCTGTAAACGCTGTGGACCGCGTGAAGCTGCAGGACCAGCTCCCAGTAAGAAATTAACTCTTTTTTTCCTTCATTATGGCTCCGAATGTATGTGGTTTTTGATAATTATGTAGGGTAATGTGTTAGGATAGGCTAAGTGCTTGGTATAAATACAGTACTGTACGTATGAGGTGCCGTTTGGACGTATTTTCCGACTTACTCTGATTTTTGTTTTACGAACGGGGGTAGGAACGGAACTCCATCGTAACTCGGGGACCACCTCCATATATAAGGCCTGCACTTTGGGTGACCTTGTCGCTGTTTTAAGTGTTCTATAAATAAAATGGTATGGTATATACATATTTTCAACATTTCATTGTCAAAAACCTAAAGGGCTCTCTCGCGGCTGTATTTACTCTTTGGTTCATGTCATTTGAATGAACATTTAACTCATCAACGAGTCACTTTGGACTATAAGTTGCAGGACTGGCCAAACTATGAAAAAATGTGTGACTTATAGTCTGGAAAATACGAAAAACGACAGTTCAGCTTGTTAAACAGTGATTCAAATGAGTGACAAAAGGGTTTGTAGAAGTCAAACTTTAGCAGAAACAGAACAATAAAATCCTTCTTGTTTGACATACATAAAATATAAATTAAAAAACAACTATTGTTTAATGCAATGAGGGAATGCATGAGCTAATAATTAAAAATATGCATAGTTTTAAACATGTGCCATTATTAGAATTTTCACTTTGTAATAAATCTTAATATTCTAAATTTATTGATATTTAGCAGGTTGTTTG
>JBBPBX010049502.1:0-2500 GCA_038048925.1 Garcialebias charrua
ATGGTGATTACCGACCTCGGACACTCTCGGGCGATGACCGGGCCACCTCATCTCTGGATCTATGCCACCTCCAGGATGAGCTCACGACTTTCCGCGCCCGTGTGTACGGCCCCTTCATCGCTGGAGCTCTGCCACCTCCATAATCATCACCCAAATTCCACCGCTCGTGTGTCCGATGGTGATTACCGACCTCGGACACTCTCGGGCGATGACCGGGCCACCTCATCTCTGGATCTATGCCACCTCCAGGATGAGCTCACGACTTTCCGCGCCCGTGGGTACGGCCCCTTCATCGCTGGAGCTCTGCCACCTCCATAATCATCACCCAAATTCCACCGCTCGTGTGTCCGATGTGGACTACCGACCTCGGACATGCTCGGCGATATCACGGCCTCCTCATCTCTGGAGCTTTGCCACCTCCAGGATGAGCACCCACATTTCGCCGTTCGTGTGTCCGAGGCAGACCACCCTCCTCGGACACTGCCCGCGCCATCCCGGCCTCCTCATCTCTGGAGCTCTGCCACCTCCAGGATGAGCACCCACATTTCGCCGCTCGTGTGTCCGAGGCAGACCACCCTCCTCGGACACTGCCCGCGCCATCCCGGCCTCCTCATCTCTGGAGCTTTGCCACCTCCAGGATGAGCACCCAACGTTCACAGCTCGTGTGTCCGAGGCAGACCACCCTCCTCGGACACTGCCCGCGCCATCCCGGCCTCCTCATCTCTGGAGCTTTGCCACCTCCAGGATGAGCACCCAACGTTCACAGCTCGTGTGTCCGAGGCAGACCACCCTCCTCGGACACTGCCCGCGCCATCCCGGCCTCCTCATCTCTGGAGCTATGCCACCTCCAGGATGAGCACCCACATTTCGCCGCTCATGTGTCCGAGGCAGACCACCCTCCTCGGACACTGCCCGCGCCATTCCGGCCTCCTCATCTCTGGAGCTCTGCCACCTCCAGGATGAGCACCCACATTTCGCCACTCGTGTGTCCGAGGCAGACCACCCTCCTCGGACACTGCCCGTGCCATCCCGGCCTCCTCATCTCTGGAGCTTTGCCACCTCCAGGATGAGCACCCAACGTTCACAGCTCGTGTGTCCGAGGCAGACCATCCTCCTCGGACACTGCCCGCGCCATCCCGGCCTCCTCATCTCTGGTGCTATGCCACCTCCAGGATGAGCACCCACATTTCGCCGCTCATGTGTCCGAGGCAGACCACCCTCCTCGGACACTGCCAGCGCCATCCCGGCCTCCTCATCTCTGGAGCTCTGCCACCTCCAGGATGAGCACCCACATTTCGCCACTCGTGTGTCCGAGGCAGACCACCCTCCTCGGACACTGCCCGCGCCATCCCGGCCTCCTCATCTCTGGAGCTTTGCCACCTCCAGGATGAGCACCCAACGTTCACAGCTCGTGTGTCCGAGGCAGACCACCCTCCTCGGACACTGCCCGCGCCATCCCGGCCTCCTCATCTCTGGAGCTATGCCACCTCCAGGATGAGCACCCACATTTCGCCGCTCATGTGTCCGAGGCAGACCACCCTCCTCGGACACTGCCCGCGCCATCCCGGCCTCCTCATTTCTGGAGCTCTGCCACCTCCAGGATGAGCACCCACATTTCGCCACTCGTGTGTCCGAGGCAGACCACCCTCCTCGGACACTGCCCGCGCCTTCCCGGCCTCCTCATCTCTGGAGCTTTGCCACCTCCAGGATGAGCACCCAACGTTCACAGCTCGTGTGTCCGAGGCAGACCACCCTCCTCGGACACTGCCCGCGCCATCCCGGCCTCCTCATCTCTGGAGCTTTGCCACCTCCAGGATGAGCACCCAACGTTCACAGCTCGTGTGTCCGAGGCAGACCACCCTCCTCGGACACTGCCCGCGCCATCCCGGCCTCCTCATCTCTGGAGCTATGCCACCTCCAGGATGAGCACCCAAAGTTCACAACTCGTGTGTCCGAGGCAGACCACCCTCCTCGGACACTGCCCGCGCCATCCCGGCCTCCTCATCTCTGGAGCTATGCCACCTCCAGGATGAGCACCCACATTTCGCCACTCGTGTGTCCGAGGCAGACCACCCTCCTCGGACACAGTCCGCGCCATCCCGGCCTCCTCATCTCTGGAGCTCTGCCACCTCCAGGATGAGCACCCACATTTCGCCGCTCATGTGTCCGAGGCAGACCACCCTCCTCGGACACTGCCCGCGCCATCCCGGCCTCCTCATCTCTGGAGCTTTGCCACCTCCAGGATGAGCACCCAACGTTCACAGCTCGTGTGTCCGAGGCAGACCACCCTCCTCGGACACTGCCCGCGCCATCCCGGCCTCCTCATCTCTGGACCTATGCCACCTCCAGGATGAGCACCCACATTTTGCCGCTCATGTGTCCGAGGCAGACCACCCTCCTCGGACACTGCCCGCGCCATCCCGGCCTCCTCATCTCTGGAGCTATGCCACCTCCAGGATGAGCTCCCACCTTTCGCCGCTCGTGCGTCCGAGGCAGGCTC
>JBBPBX010049502.1:17500-25327 GCA_038048925.1 Garcialebias charrua
GGGAGACGATGCGACGGCATCCCGCCGGGGCCCAGCGTCGCCCGTCCCCCGGAGGGGCCGCGCGCCGTGGAGGGTCCGCGTCGGGGTAGCATACGCACAAGGGAGACGATGCGACGGCATCCCGCCGGGGCCCAGCGTCGCCCGTCCCCCGGAGGGGCCGAGCGCCGTGGAGGGTCCGCGTCGGGGTAGCATACGCACCGACTCCGCTACAGGCGAGCCGACAACGGGGCAACCATGTGGGGTCCGGAGTCATCCGCGAGCCCACGCGGTCCCCGGCCGTCCGTGAGAGCCGGGAGATCGCACCGCCAACTGAGTTTAAGAGAAACGGGTGTTTCGGAGTCCGATCGCGCAGTGCCGGGGGGGGCCGCGCTCCGCCCTGTCCGGAGCCGGGTCCCGGCGCGCGCCGGAGCTCCTCGCCTTACCACTGGGACAGACCGGTCGTCTCGGCCTCGCTACCGATGGGTCGCGGCCCGGGCCCGGAGGCTGGACGAGCGGACGCCCGCTCGAGCGCCACCGGCCTTGCCCGGTCGCTGGAGGTGAGCCCGCGTGCGATGGAGAACCTAGCTACCGAGGCCAACGGACGAACCGTCGGGCCGGTAGAGCCTCCACGAGGACGGGCCGCGTTTGCTTGTCGGTCAAAGGGGACTGGAGGACGAGGCCCCAGCTCCGCCGCAGGGCGTGGAGCCGGGCGCCCTGTGCAGGGAAGCTCCAGGGAGCTGGAGAACCCGGCTGCCGAGGCCGTCGGACGGACCGGTCCGCGGGTAGAGCCTCCGCACGGGGTCACTCGGGGTTCCGTCGCGTCGGAAAGGAGTTCACCCACGCGGTCTACCAGGCTACCGAGTCCGTAGGACGTACCGTTTTTCGGATAAAGCCAGCGGAAGGTCCCCGGCGCGCGCCGGAGCTCCGCTGAGAACCAGGGCGACCGATGCTGAGCTGAAGCCCCACCGCAGGGCTCCCTGCCTGGGCACGCGATTCGAAGAGCTGGACCCTCGAAGGACTGGCGGTCCGGTTCTGCCTCCGCACGAGGTGACCCACGGTTCCCGCACTGGGCATTGCGTCGGAAATGAATACACCTGCGCGCTATTATAAACCGAAAAGTCCGCCAGACGCTTCGTTTTCCGGATAAAGCCACCGGAAGGTCCCCGGCGCGCGCCGGAGCTCCACTGAGAACCAGGCCGGCCATCGCTGCTTGGAAGCCCCACCGCAGGGCTCCATCGCTGGGTACACGATCCAGAAAGGCCCCCGGCGCGCGCCGGAGCTCCGCTCTGGACCGCCGGAACCATGTACCAGGGCAGAAACTTCGTGCCCAGGGTCGGTAACCACGAGGCGGACGCACTCGTCGCTCCAACCTGGCCGGCCGAGCTCCACAAAACCAAAGAACCGCGTTAAAAGGTGTGCCAAAACCTTCCAAAGCCCGCAGAAACCCAGCAAAAGTCGGATCGGACAGTCAGGGAGCTCCCTTGGCATCCCTGGAGGTCAAACACTTAGTGCATGGAGAGAAATTTTTAAGCGGATTTTTTCTAAGTGTCTTAAAAACTGGGTTTCTGAAATCGTTCCGATGGGTGTTTTCGGGGTTGGCCAAACCTCCCCTACGATGCCACTTTAATGTCATTCTCAGGCGAACCTTTGCCTGAGAAACGTCAAAAATTTTCAAACTTTGACCGTTTGACGTTTCTCAGGAGAAACCCCTTGCCTGAGAAAACGTCAAATGTTGGTTGGAGCACCAGCACTAGAGTTTTGGAGCACCAGCACCACCGAAAATTTGACGTTTTCTCAGGCGTTTTCTTTCGAACCTTTTCCCTGAGAAAACGTCAATTTTCAAACGGCCGTATCTCGCTCAATTTTGATGCTACGGTCAAACCCGGCACACCGAATGAAAGGTCTCGTCCTGGCGATGCGGAAAAGTGTCGAGCCGAACGTCCTAGCCCCATTTTTCGCCGAGTTAGAGCCGTTTAAAGCAAAATTCGAGAAACGCCCGGTTTTCGACTTCGGACGCCCGTAGCTCTCTCAATTTTCGGGCTAGCGGAAAACCGAGCACACCGAATTGAAGGCCTGAGTCTGGCGGTGCGGAAAAGTGTCAAGCTGAGTGGTCTAGCCCGTCGTACGGCAGAGATAGGGCCGGTTGAAAAATAGTTGATTTAGCACGGCTTTTTAAACGCCCGCCGATGGATGGATAGTAGAGTGAACTGCCAGAAGATCCTCCTGAAATTAAAGGCATGGTCCAAGCCTGTTTCAGGTCAGCAGGGAGCAACAGCGGGAAAACAAGCACCAAAACAGCGCAGCTGCAGCCACTCCGCGCTTCACGTCACTCTGCTCGTCCAATCACCATAGCACGAAAGGCCACCTTCCCACGAAGAGGCTGAAGTCGTTACTGCCCCTCTCTGCTCCTGTTCTGCACTTCAAAGCAGCCGCGCGTCACCTCCAGTGACTCCAGGTGAGAGCAGTGGTTCCCACGGTGGTGAGACCGGCTTTAATGTAGAACGAAGTCCCCCACAGCCAACTTGGTTCAGTTCTGGTCTGGGGCACAGGTTCGACCAGGTACACTTCCCCCCACGCCACGAGGCCAATTCAAACAAACAAAGGGCAGCAGAAAAGTCAGCAGAAAACTTCCCTGCGAATCTTGTTTGAACCAGGAGAACCACAGATCCAGATGGGAAGTTCAGTTTGGATCCAGTGAGAGTGGCAAAGAAACACTGGGGCTTCGTGGGACGGCTCCCCAGCTCGAGGACTCACCTGGCTTGCAAGATGCGCTCAGAATGACCGGTGGAGTGTAGCGGCCGGTCCTGGGCCGGAATTTTTTTTTTTTTTTTTTTTTTGGGACGGTCCAGTTCGGCTCTCTGAGTCAGTTGGAAGGTGGACCAACTTTAGTCCAATTCAAAAAAACGGGTCAGTTTGATGATAAAGACTACAGAGAGACCAGAGGGAGCAGCTGTTCGTCAGCTCGCCGGAACCGGAAGTACATGCTCTCGTCAATATTTAATTTATTTTTGTGCATTACTGATAAAACAGCTTGACATCCATCCATCCATCCATTTTCTTCCGCTTATCCGGGGTTGGGTCGCGGGGGTAGCAGCCTAAGTAGGGAGGCCCAGACTTCCCTCTCCCCAGCCACTTGGAGCAGCTCCTCTGGGGGAATCCCAAGGCGTTCCCAGGCCAGCCGAGAAACATAGTCCCTCCAGCGTATCCTGGGTCTTCCTCTGGGTCTCCTCCCGGTGGGACATGCCCGGAACACCTCACCAGGGAGGCGTCCAGGAGGCATCCTAACCAGATGCCCGAGCCACCTCAACTGGCTCCTCTCGATGTGGAGAAGCAGCGGCTCTACTCCGAGTCCCTCCCGGATGACTGAGCTTCTCACCCTATCTCTAAGGGAGAGTCCAGACACCCTGCGGAGAAAACTCATTTCAGCCGCTTGTATCCGAGATCTTGTTCTTTCGGTCATAACCCAAAGCTCATGACCATAGATGAGGGTGGGAACGTAGATCGATCGGTAAATTGAGAGCTTTGCCTTTTGACTCAGCTCTCTCTTCACCACGACAGACCGGTACAGCGCCCGCTTCACTGCGGACGCTGCACCTATCCGCCTATCGATCTCACGCTCCAGTTTTCCCTCATTCGTGAACAAGATCCCGAGATACTTAAACTCCTCCACTTGGGGCAGGACCTCCTCCCCGACCCGGAGAGGGCATGCTACCCTTTTCCGGCTCAAGACCATGGCCTCGGATTTGGAGGAACTGATCCTCATCCCGGCCGCATCACATTCAGCTGCAAACCGCTCCAGCGAAAGCTGTAGATCACGAGCTGATGAAGCCAATAGGACCACATCATCTGCAAAAAACAGAGAAGCGATTCTAAGGCCACCAAAACGGATCCTCTCAACACCTTGGCTGCGCCTAGAAATTCTGTCCATAAAAGTTATAAACAGAATCGGTGACAAAGGGCAACCTTGGCGGAGTCCAACTCTCACCGGAAACGAGCCTGACTTACTGCCGGCAATGCGGACCAAGCTCTGACACCGGTCGTACAGGGACCTAACAGCCCATATCAAAGGGCCTGGTACCCCATACTCCCGGAGTACCCCCCACAGAACCCCCCGAGGGACGCGGTCGAATGCCTTTTCCAAGTCCACAAAGCACATGTAAACTGGTTGGGCAAACTCCCACGCACCCTCCAGGACCCTGCTGAGGGTGTAGAGCTGGTCCAGTGTTCCACGACCAGGACGAAAACCACACTGCTCCTCCTGAATCCGAGGTTCGACTATCCGACGGACCCTCCTCTCCAGAACCCCTGAATAGACCTTACCAGGGAGGCTTAAGAGTGTGATCCCTCTATAGTTGGAACACACCCTACGGTCCCCCTTTTTGAATAGGGGAACCACCACCCCAGTCTGCCAATCCAAGGGAACTGCCCCCGATGTCCACGCGATATTGCCAACACAACCCCACAACATCCAGAGCCCTAAGGAACTCAGGACGAATCTCATCCACCCCTGGAGCCTTGCCACCGCGGAGCTTTTTAACCACCTCGGCGACCTCAGCACCAGAGATTGGAGAGCCCGACCCAAAGTCCCCAGGCTCCACTTCCTCAGTGGAAGACGTGCCAGTAGGATTGAGGAGGTCTTCGAAGTATTCCGCCCACCGACTCACAACATCCCGAGTTGAGGTCAACAGCACGCCATCCCCACCATAAATGGTGTTGGTCGCGTACCGCTTTCCCCCCCTGAGACGTCGGATGGTGGACCAGAATCGCCTCGAAGCCGTACGGAAGTCATTCTCCATGGCCTCTCCGAACTCCTCCCACGCCCGAGTTTTTGCCTCAGCAACCACCCGAGCCGCATGCCGCTTGGACTGCCGGTACCTATCTGCTGCTTCCGGGGTCCCACAGGCCAAAAAGGCCCAATAGGACTCCTTCTTCAGCTTGACAGCATCCCTCACCGCCGGTGTCCACCACCGGGTTCGAGGGTTGCCACCACGACAGGCACCAACAACCTTGCGGCCACAACTCTGATAAGCTGCCTCGACAATAGAGGCGCGGAACATGGCCCACTCGGGCTCAATGTCCCCCGCCTCCCTCGGAACGTGTTCAAAGCTCTCCCGGAGGTGGGAGTTAAAGCTCCGTCTTACGGGAGACTCTGCCAGACGTTCCCAGCAGACCCTCACAATACGTTTGGGTCTGCCAGGTCTGACCGGCATCCTCCCCCACCATCGGAGCCAACTCACCACCAGGTAGTGGTCAGTTGACAGCTCCGCCCCTCTCTTCACCCGAGTGTCCAGGACATGCGGCCGCAGATCAGATGAGACGACAACAAAGTCGATCATCGAACTGCGACCTAGGGTGTCCTGGTGCCAAGAGCCCATATGGACACCCTTATGCCTGAACATGGTGTTCGTTATGGACAATCCATGACGAGCACAGAAGTCCAATAACAGCTTGACAAATCTCAGGAAAAATCATGTAATATTGGATCATTTTCCTCGATAAATGACCAAGTATAATATTTTGTCTCATTTGTTTAACTAGGTTCTCTTTATCTACTTTTAGGACTTGTGTGAAAATCTGATGATGTTTTAGGTCATTTTTATGCAGAAATTTAAAAGTTTTAAAGGCTTCACAAACTTTCAAGCATCGCTGTATGTGTGAATTTAAAGTTATAATTGTGCCTGATGTTCACGTTTTCTGTGGTCCCTTCAGATGTTCAGCAGATGGTTCTGATTAAAGAAGCTCCTGAAGTACAGATGCTTGGGGTGGATCAACAGGATCCAGAGACCCTCAACATGAAGGAGGAAGATGAGGAACTGTGGACCAGTCAAGAGGGAGAGCAGTTTTGTGTGAAAACAGAGACTGATGACCCCGGGTTTGCATTCACTGCTGTTCCTTTGAAGAGTGAGGAAGATGAAGAGAAACGTCTATTTTTACAGCTTCATCAGCACCAAGTAAAAGAGGAAGATCTTCCAACCAGCAGTTCAGCTGACCAGATGAAAGCATCAACTGGTGGAGAGGACTGTGGAGGAGCAGAGACTACCAGGAACCCAGATCTAAATACTTATGGAGATGATTGCAGCTCTTCAGAGACTGAAGTCAGTGAGGATGATGAAGGTGATGATGTGAATGACTCTGACTCTCAGCTAAAAGACTTATCAGACTCTGGGTCAGAACCTGAAGACGGTGACAAAGACTGGAAGAAGAGCAGAGCTCCTGAGTCAGGCGTAAACACTGTCAACAAATCCTGCAGCTTCACTGAGCGTGGGAAACAATTTCACAAGACAAGTCAGTCAGTGACGTCTTCAAGTTGTTTGGTTGTCAAGGAACGTGTTGAAGTGAAGAAAACTGGAGGCTCAGTCGAGAAAAGACAGTCAAGACAGACCTCATTTAGTTGTAAAGACTGTGGAAAAAGATTTAACAGAAAGGGTGATCTAAACAAACACATGATAGTTCACACAGGACAGAAAGCATTTGCTTGTGATCTTTGTGGACAAAGGTTTGGACGGAAGTCACATTTAAACAGACACATGATAGTTCACACAGGACAGAAAGCATTTGTTTGTGATCTTTGTGGACAAAGGTTTGGACGGAAGTCAACTTTAAACACACACATGATAGTTCACACAGGACAGAAAGCATTTGCTTGTGATCTTTGTGGACAAAGGTTTGGACAGAAGTCAACTTTAAACACACACATGATAGTTCACACAGGACAGAAAGCATTTGCTTGTGATCTTTGTGGACACAGGTTTGGATGCAAGTCAGATTTAAACAAACACATGATAGTTCACACAGGACAGAAAGCATTTGCTTGTGATCTTTGTGGACAAAGGTTTGGATGCAAGTCAGATTTAAACAAACACATGATAGTTCACACAGGACAGAAAGCATTTGCTTGTGATCTTTGTGGACAAAGGTTTGGACAGAAGTCAAATTTAAATACACACATGATAGTTCACACAGGACAGAAAGCATTTGCTTGTGATCTTTGTGGACAAAGGTTTGGACAGAAGTCAACTTTAAATACACACATGATGGTTCACACAGGACAGAAAGCATTTGCTTGTGATCTTTGTGGACAAAGGTTTGGACGGAAGTCAAATTTAAATACACACATGATAGTTCACACAGGATGATCAGAGAACAGAAGGCGGAGTTTTGAATGACGTCGACTGACATCGTCAGTTAAAATGACTGCTGCCACGAAGGAATTTTCAAGAAATGAAGGTAAAAAACTATTATTTCTTTGCTGAGAAAAAATATATTTCTTAGTTGACGTTATATCAGAAGGGTTCCTGAGCTTAACAGTTCCTAAATCGATTCACGAAATGGTCAAATCTGCTGGATTTAAATGGTTTCGGTTTGACGTTTTCCAAACAGCCTCGGGTGCGCTACGAAAATAAATTATAAAAAATCGAATTTTATCTCAAATGTTTCATCCAGGCCAACAGTCAGTAAATTAAAGACATATAATTACACACTGGTAGCAGAAAAAATATCCACCGAGTGGTTTCTGAGCTATTTATCTGAATAGCCTGGACCTCGCCAGGCTAAACTAACAAAACTCTGCCTTCTGTTCTCTGATTGGTCCGGTCAAAAATCGACCGGAGAAATCGTTGTTTATGGGAGAAGTCCCAGACCCTAGTACGAAGCAAAGTGAAGGACAAGGGTCTGGTTTTAACCAGGCTACCTTTATTACCAAACGTTAGATTTTTATATTTGACCACTAGGTGGTGCTTTGATTTTTAATATGAGAGCTTCAGAAATAATCTAGTTCAACTTACACCAGAAGAGGTACATCTTTCATGGTCAGTCACTGAGGAGTTCCGTCTCAACGGTGGACGACCG
>JBBPBX010049503.1:2510-14352 GCA_038048925.1 Garcialebias charrua
ATAAAACTCCACATACCTTGACGCTTTTCTAACAACTGGGTTTACTATCGGAACATCTTCAAGGCACTTATCAACAGGCACATGGAGTGAAGAAACCCTATTCACATAATGAACATAGATGTACCGCCACTTCTTCCAATTATTACAGAAAACTCTTTACATAAAACTGAACAGAATCATAACAGCAATAGTCGTACTAAGTAACGGGTTAATTTGTAAACCGATATATGATGAAATGCAAATAGCAGGCGGGCTGGCCGGGGAGAGGTTATGAAGGTGGGTGGGGGAGTCAGTGGTTTTTTTTAAAGAAAATTTTCAGAAATTTTAGAATAAAGTAGATGTGATTTCCTGCATTTTGGTGTATTTTAACAGGCTGTTAAAATGGTAAATTGAGCATTTTGCCATCCAATGGCATTTCGGTGTATTTTAACAGGTTGTTGAACATCTATGGATGCCCTAGCACCGGCATGCAGACCCTCGGGGGTCTGGGGACCCCAGTTTGAGAACCACTGGTTTAAACAATAAAACATAACACCCATGAATGCACGTGTGTGTGGAGCAAACGTTAAAATAAAGCAGGTATCAAACGTAAAAATATAAAATAAATGAAAAAGAAAACTATATGTGTACATTTCTCTTATCAGAGCTCTAACTTCGCCCTGAAAAGGGCTGGAGCTTCAACCCCCATCATGAGCACCTTCTACAGAGGTGCCATAGAAAGTGTCCTGACCAGCTGCATCACTGTGTGGTTTGGTGCATGTACTGCATCCTGCCGCAAGAGCCTCCAGCGCATTGTGAGAGCAGCTGAGAAGATCGTGGGCACCTCCTTGCCCTCACTGCAGGACTTACACAGCAAACGCCTCACTCGGAAAGCCCACCGCATGGCAGGTGATCCCACACACCCACTACACAGCTGCTTCAGACTGCTGCCATCAGGGAGGAGACTGAGGAGTCTCCAGGCTCGAACCAGCAGACTGAGAGACAGCTCTGTTCATCAGGCAGTCAGAATGCTAAACACTCTGCCTGCTCTGCCCCCCCTCCCATTTGAACTGCCTTAACACTAAAACTTTCTCACACATTACCACTCAACACAAAGATTTTAACACTAGACTCTGTGTCATCAAACGGGTTTTCACTAAACTCTCGGTCATGTGCTCATACAGTTTGCACTACTTCTCATACTTGCACTAATGTCTGTATTACATCACTGCCTATAATCATAATACTGTTTACATTCTCTGTTTACATTTATTAATACTGTTTACTTTTATTACTACTGCTTACATGTAATTACTACTGTTTACATTTATTTACACTACTCTAATATCTACACCACTGCTGGTACATATACAGTGTGCTCTGAACGGTCTTATTTAGGTCTTATTTAGGGATGCCCAATGTGCCTTACTGCATATGCCACTTTTTGCCTCTATAACAACATCAACTACTACCTCATACATATACTGTGTACATTGACTCATACGCTGCTTTGCCACTTTGCAAATGTCAATGCTAGAAACCTTTAGTTTATTTTAGTTATACTTTTTATACTCTTTTTTTATACTAGTATGCAAAAACTCAGGACAATATTATGTTCATTAAATGTTTAATGTTTTAGTTTTAGAGTTGGTGTAAATTTTCATACTCTTATACCACTATGCAAAAAACTCAGGACAGTGTTAGTTTTACTATTTTATGCTTATGTCTATTATTATATGTTTCAGTGTTTCAATGTTTAGATGTTTACTGTTGCACCGAGGGACTGAGAGAAACGCAATTTCGGTCCTGTGTATGTCCTGTACTGTACATATTGCAGATCTGACAATAAAGTTGACTTTGACTTTGACTTTGACTTCCTGTAAGTGCACCTGTAATGTCTGCACACCACACAAGCTTCTACAAGTGCCAATTTAATACTCTACTAGAGAATATTCTGAAAGTTTATTGCCTTCTTGGAATATACATGTTTAATCAATCCAGTGCTCCAAGAAGTGGAAGACTGTATTTTTTCCTCTCTTCAAAAGTTCACATGGATCATGTGCAGGAATGTGCGAGGACTGAATGGAGCAGGACACAGGTCAGCTAATGCAGTGGTGTAATGACAAAAGGGAACACTACCCAACAGAATAAACTCCCTGATTCTCTGTTAAATATGCCACTTTAATCCAGCAGAGCCAGAAACATCTACCTGATGAGACTTAACATACAATAAAAATGGATGTTGCACAAATTGTTTCACTTTTTTGACCTCTGGTGTCACTTGAAGGTTCACCAGTGTTCTTCTAAAGATACCGCTGAGGCTCTCAATTAAATATGATCTATCACAGACTGAAAATAAAATCTTTATCTGTGTGCTCTAATATCCCCAACACGAAGATGTGTCAGGAAACCTGCAGGGGTGGACATGTAGGCTTTCCTAGGAATGACAGGGTCTGTTGGAGAGGAACCCCACCCTCGCTTTCTCCAGCATGCCAACACAGAGGAGAGTGGGCAGCTCTGAGACGGCAGCCTGCCGTGGGCACTGCCAGGCTTAAAGCTGCCCTGTCGTCATCAGAGGCTTGCAGAAAAGAACACTGAGATTCACAAAAAATAAGAGAGAGAGAGAGAGGAGGGGGATCGTTGCATTTAAATCCTCTCTCAACGCCCCCACATGTTTTAGCAAAGCATAAAAATCATTCACGGAGAGAGAGAGAAAGCAAAAAAGATGGAAGGAAATAGAGGAAACAGCTATTAACGGCAGTAAGCAAGCTCAAGAGATCATAGTGAGGCAGCTCTAATCGCAGTAATGGTTTAAACCCTCATTCCATCCACCAGATGCAAGAATTGTCTCCCCAAAAACAAGACTTTTGAAATCCCCAAAATGTGCCCTGTGGCCATGGTCCCTGCTAAAAAAGAACAAACCTCTGAAAGCGTCTCCAATTTTAGAGTAACTACTGTATGTGGCAAAGACAGCAGCTGCGGTCGGTCTTCTTCACCAACACTACATTAGTGAAAAATGACCAAAAAAGCCACAAGTTAAAATAAGAAATGTTATAATATGCAACACCATACAATATTATCTTAGTTAAGAATTTAAATGTAGCAGCATGAAAAGTTGCAAGGATGAATATGAGACAAGTCTGAAACTAACAAGCTATTAAAATGTAATAAATAAATAAGATTAGACAAGAGGTACTGGTAAAATATGTCCTGCAGTTGAATAATATTTGACACTTTTAGCTTGTTTTTTTTAAACAAATCTATTTAGAAACTTAAACAGTACTTTAATAATTAAATCATTTTTATGCTATTAATGCTTAGCGTATTTTTAGTTAACGTTTTTCTTAGTTCCTATCTTAGATCTTATTACTGTTTTTCTTTACATTTTAATACATTTGTTGGATGTAACTAGGACCCTGTGTACACAATTTTGTTCCACCACATGTACCACATACAGTATGGTGGAATGACAAATAAAGAACCTTGAATCCTTGAAAAATATTTGAAGAATTAGCTTTGTTGCCACAGAGCTAAATATGTTCTGATATTTTAAATCTTTCCTGTACAATAAAAATTTAAACGTTGTTAGTTTTTTCTCACAGACATGCAGAGTTTAGTTTCAGGGATTTTGCGTTTCCTCTCGCCTACTTTGCTGCTTCTCCAAAGAAATGGTTAAAATGATGACCTCACGTACAGTATACTGTGTGTTGCTTCTGCTGAATACCTATTTCCTTTAAAAAATTGGTATAGATCTTATATTTGTGTTGACTAAAACACTGAAAGTCTTTATTCTAAAATAAAGATAAAATAATGATATTCTGGGGAATTATATTTTAATATGTTCACAGCATGATTTTCCGTGTTTGATAAAAGCTTTTACGCAACATTGCTAAATGTATGAATGCTTGAATGAACACATCAAAATATGTGGTACAAGATCAGGCACAAAATAATCTGTTTTAACAGCAAGTAAAAAAGATTTTACGTTCAACAAAGATACACAAAGTAAAATATTGGTGCAATTACACATGAAAGAAAAAAAAAGACTGATTTGTAATCAGTTGTGTTGTTTCAAAAACACAGACATTAAGTCAGAAAAGGAATTTAAGATTTTTAAGATAAGATCAAGATTTTTAACAGGTTAAAATTGTGTTTTTTAATCTATAGCCTTCAAGTCTTGCAAAGGGGCTGCATTTCCAGCATATAACTTTCAAACATGTCTTTGTAGACACTGATTAACCCATAAGAGTTTTTTATTTTCATCTTAACTTTAAATCAAGCCATGTTCCTGCTCAGTCCCATTAGCCAAAACATAACCCACTCATACCAAAGCGTAATGTTTTTGAAGCGTTAGTGACGAAAATGTCTAAAAATGCTCCAGCAATACACACGGCAGGTTTCCATAGCACACAAGTTCCATCAGAGAACAGTAGCTCTCAAAGTTGGACCCAGAAATCTGCAGTTTCTGTGGCCCTTTGCTTTTGTTTTTGGTCATGTGTGCATATTTAGAAGCAGGTTTATGGGACTACTGCCCACTGTGTTTCATTACAATTAGTCAGCAGGCACGCATCCCGTCCCAGTAATGAAGTGGGTGTTGCAGTGGGTGGATTTAAACGGCCACTATTCTGTATTCTGGCTGCAAGGGCTGAGCGGTGGAGAAAAAGCAACAGTGCGGGCAGCATGGCAGGGTGACAGAAAGCGAGATGGACCAGCAGACCAACCACAGAACCACGAACCTTCAGTATAGTGTGTCTTTACATAAGTGTCAGGAAAAATGGAGAATCACATTTCAAAGCCCAGTAAATAAAGTTTGTATTGATTAAATCTAACATGTAATCTGTTTTGCTGTCTGACACTGATTCTAGCAATAAAAAAGAATCCTGTAAGACAGCATTCCCGATAATACGACCATAGATCAAATGGAGTTTGGGCAAGAGAAGGGCAATAGATCATGTTCAAGCCAGACTGCTTAGCTCTGGAATTCGAATACTCGCCCTTAAATCTTGGTGGCTTTCAATTTAAGTTTTCAATTTACAGATGTGGGATTTTCTGCAGGTGTTCAGAGGACTGGGGTGTGCATCTGTTTCAATCTGCTGGGCCCAAAATAATTAAAACCACACCAAATATAAGCTACTGACAAATAAATAAAAAATAAACAAAGCTCCCCTGAATGAATCTTCATCAGAAGATGACATGTACATCTTCAGATTGTTTATTCATGTGCTTTACAAATAACGTAATGTACATTACAATGCATTACCTTTCTTATGATCTGAACATAACATTCTGGTACTTTACAACTTTTTAAAATTGTCCTATTGTATTCATAATTTTTGAGTGGCGTATGCTCCTGTTGAATAGTAATTATAAAATTATATTTATTAATATTACATGATCTATAATCATGTTTGATTTGAAGGTAATATATTATAAAATGGTGTTATTCCTAAACTCAACACTAAATATAGTTTTGCTAACTGTCGACTGCATCTCTGTTATCAACAGCTGACAGGAGGACTGAGTTGTATTATTTGCAACTTTGATATTATTTTCACTGAAAACAAACTGAAGGACACCGAAGTGCATGACCAACTTTACAGTTTACGTTAATGACATTCCTGAGTGCACAAAGAGTAACCTTTGTTCAACAGCTTGGTTATGGGCTTTCAAGAAGTAAAGGTGCTACTACCACCTTGTGGCGATGGAGATTACATCAGACAACACATGCAGATAACACACAGGTATAAAGTGACATTACATTTGGTCAAAACTAGAGATGCTGACATTTAAAGAGGTTATACTCACGTGTTAATTCCTATCTATAATACAGAAGATAACTTTTTTGTTTCTTAAGACTAAATCAATTTATGAGGCAGCAGGCTGGTGTAGTATTTTAAGGCACTACTGCCCTCTAGCGTTTGACAAAGCTTGTGTGAATTTGCCATTTCCCACAGCAGTCTGCATGTACTGAAAATGTTCATCAGGTGGCAAAACACCAGCCCAGATGTGCACAGCTAGAAGCCAAGGTGAGGTTCACACGTTTTGCTAATAAAAACGCATTTATCTTTTTAGAAACAGGAAGATAACGTGATGTGACCTCTTTGCCATTTCAAATTGCGGGCTGTCACGTGACACCGGATCCTGAACACACCACCACCCAGTGTGTCAACATGTAGGGGTTCAAATAAAAGCACACCATTTAGGTATAGGCACCATATTGATGCAGCAGCTGTGCAGGATTCGACACACAATGTCAAACCCTTCACACGTCGCCTCACGATTAAAGATGTGATGTTGATGAAATCTTATGGTCAGATCCAGTGAGGTGAGACGATGCTTGGATTAAACTTTCTTTTGTTTATAGCAAACCCCACTTACGTACGAGTTTGGGACATAAGAACTGTTCGCAGCTTGATTCTGCCGTAGCTAGGGGGTGAAATTAGCGTCCCGTTCGTAGGTCCTTATTCCGTTCGTAGGCCGCGGAAATACCGCTAACGAGCGCCACGCACACATGTAAGCATGTACAGTAGTGTACTGTAATGTTAAACATTGCTATTCACATTTACAGAATAAATAAAAATATAATTTCTTACTTTGAGATGGTCAAAGCCGACATCTTAGGTTGCCATGCGTTGATTGTTGTCGGGCCGAGCAGCGCCGCGGCCGGCGAGCGACCCACGGCAGCTGCTCGAGGCCTGTTAGCTTCTGCTAGCCAGGCCATGAGCTGGTGTTGGAGCGGCGGTGCGGCGATCGGCGATCAATCTGCAGCTGCTGCTCCAGCCTGAGACGTCCACAGAGCTCACAGAGACGTTTCCAGCTCGTAATTAATCCATATGAAGCCATCCTGGTCACCAGTCTTCAAAGGCCGGCTCCCTGTAGCCGAAACTGACCTAAGATGGCGTCCGGTGTTCTGCTGTAACTAGTGACTAGGGATGCACCGATACCAGATTTTTGAAAACCGAGTACAAGTACAAGTACTTACATTAAAGTACTTGCCGATACCAAGTACCGAAACAAGTACTAATTAATATTTTTTTAAATCATTCTAATTAACTTAAACTGTTTATTTTCATTAGACACTTCAAACATAAATAAACAAATCCGCTCATTCTCAATCAGTTCATCTGGACAGTTTCTTTTTAGTAGAATAAATAAACAAAGTACATTACTATTGGTAATCTGTAAAGTACAGGGCTTAAAGTGAAAAAAAAATCTTGAGCTTGAAACTTTTTTGTGTTGTTGATCAAATAAAATCGTAACATTTTGTCAACGTTTATTAAAAATGCTCTCTGAAAAGTGCAAACTGTTTTTAAACAATTCAGCTTCAAGTAACAAGCAAGTGTATTTTAAAGGGTTAAACATCTATGTTTACCTACATAAGTAACTTGATTCAATAATAATAATAATAATAATAATAATGTCTTTGTCCTGTCATCTGTGTATGTTTCCCATACACAGACGAAATTCGTCTCTGCATTTAACCCAACCACCACCAGGTGGTGCAGTGAGCAGCCAGAAAGCGCCCGGGGAGCTGGAGAATTAGGTGTGCACTCATAGACACCCCAAGGTGTGTAGTGGCCGGGGCGCGAACCCGCGTCCTTCGGGTCCCAAGTCAAAAGCCCTGCCACTACACCATAACTACTGTAGTTTAGAGAGCAACAAGTCCCAGTTGAATGCATGCAGCTCAAAAACCTGTTTTATTTAACTACAGATTTTATTATTTTATTTAACTTTACTTATTCATGTTCCCCAGAGGGAAAATCAACCTTCTTATTTCAGCTGTCACCCCAGCTGTCACTGACTTTATCTGCACTGAACTCCGTTCAATCCTGCAGAAATAACTTGGAGCCTCCGTCAGAAAGGAGGGGAGGGGGGATTGTTTATGTGTTCAGCAGTGTGTGTGTGTGGGGGGGGGGGGGGCTGCGCTTTGATTCGCTGCACCCCCCACATCAACACGAAGAGTCCTGCAGCCAAACGGAGTTTGCTGCAGCTCACGCCTCAAAAACACACGCGCGCACACACACAGAAGACCTGCACCTTGCGCTCTGTCGCTCGAAAGGGAGGACTCAGAGGAGGAGCGGACACACAGGAGGAGAACGCCGAAGCCGCACGGCTCAGTGCGCGCGCAGAGGACCGCAGCGGACCAGAGGCATTTTATTTTTTTGTACAAGTTTGGACATACTTTCAGGGCTTAAAGAATGTCCAAACTTGTACAAAAAAAATTAAAAAGTTTTACATTTGAACTCTTACATAGTCAATGAAATGAAATGAACCTGGTATCGGGTCCTGTAGTATCGGAGCCCTTTTATGAGTACGAGTACGAGTAAACGCACATGGTATCGAACCGATACCCGATACTGGTATCGGGTATCGGTGCATTCCCTACTAGTGCCCCTGTAAACTGGAGACTTTCAAAGCAGCCGTGACTGACCTAATGGCCTCCGGTGTTCTGCCTTAACTTGTGACCGTGAAAACTGGAGACCTTCTTCCTGTTATGACCGGAAGTTGCACATTTATTGCGCAATCATGACAAAAATGATCAGAAATGATCATTTTTATCATAATTATTATTTATAAAGCCTTTAAAACAACCACAGCTGCAACAAAGTGCTGTACACATGAAATTAAGAACATTTAAACACAAAAAAAAAATAATATAATAATTTTTTTTAATAACAGTAATGTCATATTTTTATTAAATATGATACGTTCGTAGGTCCCGTTGTTCGTAGGTCGATGGAGTCGTAGGTAGGGGGTCACCTGTATTCAGATTATTGGTAGCAGGTGTAGTTAAATTAATTTTTTTTTGCAAAGTTACCATAGTTGTGTAGGATATATTAATTTATTATGCAGTACAGTATTTGTCAACTGAAATGTTTGCGAAGCTTGCAGAAAACTGGAAAATGTTCAGCTCATATTACATTTTGACTGAATAAATTTATGATAATAAATAAATACTTTCATCAGACTATAGTTTTGCTCTTGGGCAATGCTTGATTAATTTAAATTATGTACACCCTCAGTATACCTCATTAACAGTACTCATGAAAGTAAAAATACAAGTGTTTCAAGTTTAGCACATCAGACTGTAAATGGTTAACTATCACAGAAATATTTTGAACAGTAGAACTTTTGGATGAATTTGTCATTTTAGGAGATGAACTAAATGAGGATGATGCTCATGTAAATCTTGCCAAACCTTCTCTGACAAAATCAAACATCTTATTCTGCTGTTGACTCTTGTTTGGTGTTGTTTATTGGATTCAACAAATAAGTCTTAAGAAACAAAACATATGGACAACTTAATTTACTCGTGGAACAAACTGGAGTCTCAGAAGTATGTGGAAGAACCATACACAGCCACAACAGCCTGGCACCTCTTCATGCTGCTCACCAGCTTGGTCACACACTGCTGTGGGATGGCATCTCATTCTCTACCAACATTTGTTGCAAGTCAGCCAATGTCATTGTTTATAAAACAACACCTTGTCAACAACATTCTGTTGTGAAAGAATGCTACACGAGCTACTAATAAATCGACACATTTGCACGACACCACTAGTTTACTTTGTCACCATTTTTATGCAGGAACACATGTTTAGTTAAGAAAACGGCAACAAACTAAACAACAACGTTGTGCAAAAGTGTATATTAGCTAATACTTAATATTAGCCAATATAGCATTTTTTCAGATTGGTATGTCCTTATTGAGAAATACATTATTTTAAAGCCTGCAAAACAATAACAAGACAGTTTCTTGGATAACAGTTAAATTGAAAAAAATGTTGTTTTTTTAAAATCTGCCTTTATTTTTATTACTTTACACCAACTAATAAAATGTGACATAACTATTGTCCCTATTGAAAAACACAACATTTTAATCACACCAACATATTAAAAAAAATTTAAGCCATCGGACTATTGTCAGAAAATAAAGTGTCAGGGTGACAACACTTTGATTATGATTTCCAACTGTTATTTGTCTGCAACAGCACAGTTACCCTTTCAATTTGTAGTCATTCAGATAAAAGCTGCAACTACTGACGAGGTCTGTGGTAGATTCTGAGTTGTGCTTTTCCATTCTAATGCCAAAGAACAAAGATAAATCAGGGATATGCACACGTAAACTAAGTAAAAACTACTGGTCAGTGTTTCCCCTAAATAACTTGCCATGGCGGGGTGCTCATCTCGCCGCGCACAGTTTGTACGGAGTTTTTTGTGTGTGCATGTGTGTGTGCGTGGGGGGTCAGCATGTGGGTTCAGCATGAGGGAAGAGGCTGCCTTTACCTTTTTAGCTTGGACACCTGTATTGAGAGCCGCCAGTTTAGCGTTACGTCAGTGCTGACAATGGTTGGGGGGGGGGTGTTGGTAGACCGGGTGCTCGGCTCTTTTGACCGAGAAGGGCGCCCTGGTTGTATAATGGTAGGGGAAACAATGCTGGTTAAGATAAACAATGGTGTTGTGCCATAATTTTTTTTGTCTATTCTCCCTATTGTGAATAACAGTTTATCCTCAGATAAACGCCCCCAGGTTCCAAAGCTCTATACAGGGAATGGGTTCAAATAAATTAAAAATTAAAGATGTAAAAAAAAAAAATGATTCTCAAACAATCAGGTGTAGATTTAATCAAATCTAATAACACAAAGCTTTGGAGGAACAGTCAGAATATAGAAAGTCAATGCATTACAAGTACACAAAACTCCCAATTCTTGCTCTGCCTTGGTTCTGATCCTAGACTTGTCTTAGTGTTTACAGAAGCAAACCCAGACAGCTACTATAAAGAACAGTCTCACGTAAAAGAAAACATCCTCAAGGTTCATTACAGTGGGTGGGGAGTGGCATGATGAGCATCTAGCCAGCAGTTACTGGCACCATTATTCCACAAACAGTGATACCAAAGCATAATAATAACATAGAATTCAGATCAAATAACACAGAAAAAGACAAGATGGCTCACATATAAGGATCATTACATAATGAAGTAGCACACATACATACATGTTTCTCCTGACAAAAACATAAACAGCATTCAGAATACACAACCTACAGATGTGAACAGTAACTGTGGTAACCGACCACAAACCTCCACACCTCACAGACTTTTTAACAGCAAACCTGAGAACTGAACACTTCAGTTCTCTATGAACTCTTGTGGGTCTTCAATAGGTCATGGGACAAATCCTGTACTGTACTGGGTTTGAGTTTGTGGCAACTCACTGGGGGAGAGCAAACTCCCTTTGAGTTAGGTGCAGGATGGTGTCAGGTAATTTTAGTTTCATGTAGAAAAGTAGCCTAATCCTACAGTAAAGTTGGAGTTTAGCCTGGGAAATTCTGACATTGTTTCATCTATATTTTGATGTTAATATGTGATGTAAACATTATTCAGCTTACAGGGATGACATTGTAGTAATTTATAAAAAACTATAATGTTAGTCTCATTAAAACAATTAATTCATCTACATTTGAGATCTGTTAATTAACCAAGTAACTAACTGATTAAATCACAATTCCTTCAAGAATTACACCAATATCATTTCATGGGGTCTGACTGAAAAAAAAAAGTGATTTGATTGGTTGGTTGGTTCTCTCCACATATTGCACAACCACTGAACCAGTATTTTAGAACCAACATCTATAGTCCAAGGTATGATCTAAGGTTTAATTAGTTTGTTTTTAAAGTATTCTTAAGAAACAGAGAGCAAATTATAGATTAGGAACTTGGTGAAAATTGCCACAGAATATATTTTACAAAATCAAAACAAATTTTATTTGGGTGTTAAGATAACGGTTGCATCTCATGGCCTATAATAGTTATTTTATTATTAGGGATGGGGCCAATCTGATCCGGTATTGGGCTCCGATA
>JBBPBX010049505.1:5568-25326 GCA_038048925.1 Garcialebias charrua
TAAGATTTACCTGACTAAATAAAGGTTGAATATTATTTTTTGAAAATATCCTCTACGTGTCAGTTCCTGTGTTGTGTCCTGCAGCATTAGATGGTTTCCTGCTCCAAAACACTTGATTGAACAATCATGTGTTTTGATTTGGACAAACATTTAAACCATTCAGAAGAGTCCCTGGGGACTTGAGTTTGTCATCCCTTGTAAAGAACAACCAGTATGTGCATGACAATAAATAAAATGGTGTTTCCAATTTTTCTCATTATTTCCTAGAAAGATGCTCTTACTGTTTGTCACAACATGCAAGGTTCATGAGTTTTGAATTTGTGTTGTCTGCTTTTGTATCACGTTTCCATTTGTATTTTTGGGTACTTTGATATTTTTGCTGTTGTTGTCATAAGATTATACTTTCTCAAGAAACAGCACACCTCCTAAACAGCAACAGCTGCTGCAGATCATGTGCTCAGATAAATTAAAGGTGATTAAACATTATGCATCCCTATAAGTGTATGGACTTCATTATTTTCATCTTTTACAGCGCTGAAGGAGTATAGATGGTACATAAAGCATCCAACCATCCATTTTTTCTTTGTTTCCGTGCAAGACTTCAGGCATAATGGTGCCTATCTCCAGTGGTCATGATGTGAAAGGCTGAACACACCCTGGACAGGTAGCAGGTCCATCACAGACATAAAGCATTTATTATTTAAATATTTCTAGTAGTGAGTCTTGTCAGCATAAAAAATGGCTGAACAGCAGTGTGAGGGGGTTCTGATCTGTGGCTTTAGGGGTTATTTTCTCCGAACAGGATAAAAGAACCAGTCGCTTTGATGGCAGCCCCATGTTAGGAAACCTGATTAGAGTGCTCTACTTTTTCTAATTCTCTGAGGGGAAACTTGATATATCACCATGTATTAAAAAGAACAAAAAAGGACAAAAGAATACAGCAGCTTTTTGTAGTATGTCCTTTCATTTAGGCTTTACGTGATACAGATTAAATCCAAACAAGCTTTTTCATGTCTACGTATGATAATCAAAGTCCTACTAAATTCCTTGAAATACCCGTGAAAGGGGAAATCCTGGCAGATGCTCTGTCTGAACTGTAAATCAAGGGGACGAGATCTTCCTTGTCTTCTGTGGTAAATGTCTGTCATGGAAACAAGACAGTTGTTAGTCATTATTGTTCTGTCATGATGTGCTCATCATTTGTTCTGCACCTCAGAGGTTTTCAGGCTGTTTGACATTTTTCTCTCTACTTAAGTCTGAACCCTTTTTGTAATTGTTTTTCCTCCCTTCTAAGTGAAATAATTGCAGATGAAAGCGGATATTTTTTCCACTCCATTTTTCTGTTATGTAACTAAGATTATTTCCTACATATGGAATATGAAAACCTCAACTACACCCGCAGTGAAGCATTTGAATCACAGTGCTAATGAAAAGAAAGTCCACCATATTTCAATCAATGTGTTATCAAATGACTCTGACTTGCAATAATAAAACTTTTCTCTTTGACAACAATGCAGCATTCCACTGTCTTATCAATTCACTTTTTTGTAAATGGCAAGATAATAATTTTCCAAAATAAATTTTACTTAAACTCAAAAAAAGGTTTACCTTTGAACAATTAAATAATTCAGATAAATGCTATCATTCAACAACAATGTGCTAAACAGAATAAAAATCTAACTGAAAAGCACAATGCTCGCCGATCTCATTGCAACATGATGGAGACAACAGTATGAGGACTCTCAGTCAGAACACGTGGGGCACGAGATAACATAACAATTAAGGCAGGTTTTTGACGCTTTAATCAGAATCAGAATAATCTTTATTGACATTGTACAACGGAAATATGTACGCACAGTCGTCCGAAAGAAGGACTAAGTGTACGAAGCTGCAGCTAGTTATCAGCGCGGCCATCTTATTCCTTATCAGAATAATAATCTTAGATTTGAAAAGGGGGGGAAGAACCATGAGGGTAGATAGTGGTGTTTAAAAAAAGATCACATCTTGTCTATTAGGACACAATTTGAGACATCAAAAAACTCTACCAGCAAGCACAATCAAAACAGATTACATATGCATTTAAGATCGAGGTGGTGAGATTTGTCCATGAGCGTTTTTCAGATCAGCCACAGTTCTGATTACAGGTAGTCCCCGATTTACGAGCGCTCTGATCTGCGAGGTTCCAGACTTACGAGCTGCACATTTTTGGAAAAAACGAAAAAAATACTGAGTTTTCATGTGTTTTTTCACTTCAGTTAGCTAGTTAAGCATATAAACACACGTTTCCGATCATTTTTATGCACTCAAAAGTAGTTTTTAGATGAAAATAGAGTGTTTTTAGGTGCGCTAGCGAAAACCGTTCCAATTTACGAGCGGATTTCCGGATTTACGAGCGAAATGGCGGCCGTTCCAAATTACGAGATTTCCGGTTTACGAGCGCCTCGTTGTAACGGATCTCGCTCGTAAATCGGGGACTACCTGTATGTTGTTCGGCCAACAGTTCTGATAAGCTTTCACAGAAAGTTCTCCGGGGGGTGGGGGGGGGGAGACGATAGATGCAGTTTTTATCCTTGGTTACTCATGACCCAGGAGAAATTTGATAGTCAGCCCATTTCCAAGGCTGGCGGGGAGTCAGATTCAGATATGCTTGATTGTTGATTTTCTTCAGGCAAACAGATTTTTTTTCTTCAGCCTTGGAGTCTATCTGAACGATCCGATTCCAAAATGGCTAATTGTGGGAATCTATTCCACTGATCCATGCTATGAATCTCCTTCAAGGTCAAACCTACCACGCTGACGAGTCCCAGAAGCCACTGTTGGCCTACGATTTTCATAAATCGCCTCTACCTTATGGTTAAGCTCGTAACTCAGCAGATTTAGCAAGGTCATGGCACAGATCAAACCTTCACACTGACTTGGAAGCTTTGTCATGGCCGAAACTGCCGCTGAAGTCTTCCTCAGTTTCCGATAGAGCAGAGCCCCGCCAATGCCAAAAAGCAGAGCACCTGCTATCATAAATCCAATTATGTAAACATCTTCAACATCCTCCACAGACAGGACTGAGAGACACATCACCTTCCACTCTTCCCACGAGTCCAAGACGTATCCCCCAGAGTGCGTCTGTGTTGGGCAAGCTGGTTCCCCCGGACCATGTCGTTTTGTTGAAAAAATCTTGTCAATAAAGTTGATCGTCCATGATACCAAATCCATAATCTCAATTTACGTTCGGGAGATGAGCACCGAGGAGCTGCAAACACACAGAGAGCAGAGCAGGGAAAAGGAAAAAGATGGGGGGGGGGGGCAATGAAGCTGCCACCTCTTACTTACTTAAACCTACCCGGAGCTTCTTTTTTTTCGTTAGTTTTTTGTTTTTTTTCTCAGAAATAATGGGCCTGGGAAAACTTGACCTCAGTATGGTGGAGCATAATGAACAATTTGTAAATGGGGGGGGGATTTCTAGTGATTGTCTTCCTGACTCCATGAATGTCTGAAGCTTTGACTGAAATATTTAATCTCAGTTTAGATCTAAACTCTCCCAAAAGGACAGAGGGGGAAAGAAAAGGTCCACAATTTGGACCCAATGGATTTTAGCAGAGAATGTTTACATTTTCACTGAATGTCAGGTGAATACAGGAAAGCTCTTAAATTAAAGATCCCATCCTTTACAACCTAAATGTTACTGTTTTATTTAGTCACATTTGAACTCCCAGAGACAGACATTGAGCGCTGAGTGTTGCACTGGAAGTGTCTAATTCAACCTCGCGACTCACTCATTATCCTCCGAGTCTGTTCTCTGGATTAAAGCCTACGTCTATTTTTGGTTTCCCAACAGTTTAGCATATGCTTTAACAATGAAAACCAACTAAGAGTGAATGCTTAACTGTGTACTAACACAAACCATTATCTCTTCAGCTGAAATAATCTGCAGATTTTGATGAAGCTGATCTTTTCAGAAAAATTGAGGGCTTTGCCTCGGAGCCAATAATTCCATCTCCTACATATTTTACACATGTCTGTCGCCCCAGTTTCATGAAAGTGCCTCCTGGCTGGTGGTAAAAAGAAGAATTAAGAAGAGAAATTGTAAAAAATAAATGAAAACAAAGTGCTCACATTTCTACAGGGTCAGAAGACAAAGAAATGACGGAGAGAAGGAACAAGCAAAAAGTTTTTCTCTAATGTTGAATAGCTCTTTGGTGCAGAATAATCGGGTCATGTTTTCATCTTGGCTATTGCCTTGCTTTGAATCTTGTTGGCGTCCTTTTCCACTTAAACATTTGTCAGACCTCTACGGCTTCACTGTGGTGATGCTGAGAACAGGAACAGGGATACTGTCCTCTGTCTCTTCTGTTTGTTCCCTCGTCTCAGATTCCCTTTAACAAAGCATCAACAGAAGCATGATAACACATTTAATGACTGTGTTGCACTGGAGACCAAGGCATGATGTAACATTTTCATGAGCAGACACAAACTCTTGAGAGGATGGGTTTATTATAAGAGGTGGTGAAGAGGAGGAATTGCCAGCAGGCCTTCAATTGATCATTTTCTCATGTTTTAATGATCAAATGCCCTCTGGTGGCTGGATAGAGTCATTTTAAATCCCTGTCGTCTGTCCCAACAGTTCCATCTGAGTTACAGTAAAGTGTGATATTTTTGGGAATGACACTGTGAGAGACTATTTATTTTCTTCCCACTTACTACATCCAGACGTAAAATGTCTTTAAATGACTCAACAAATGTGCGGTGCTTAACAAATGCTGATTTTCACAAACATAGATTTTAAATATGAGTCATTGTTTATTAATAATATAGCTTTTTTATTCTGTAATTCTATAAAAAGTTTAATCTTATTTGCAAAAATGTAAATGATCAAATATGAAGAATTCCCTCTGCCTATACTCTTAATAATGTAGTTTCATTTTTTTCACACTAGTCAAGGTACAATTTCTTTCTTCTACAATTTTTTTTCCACACAATTCTAACAAATGGTGATATACCCAAGCTGCACTACAATAATGTTGACATTAAATTGTTCATATAATCTTTTTCAGCACACAATCAAATTTTAATGGCAACATGATTAGGGTGAAGCGTAATAGCTGCACAAAGCAAATGGCAAATTATTGTTTTGATTTCTGGGTCACAAAGGGACAGTAGATGTACAAGAAACAGACTGTCATTGTTTCTTCAAAGCGTTGCATATATTATAGTCTGAAGAGAGTCACAAAAAAAAATAGGCATTGATGTTCTTACTACAAACCCAGTTTTTTGAAGGAGTGCAAATACAGAAAAATAAATCACAGTTTTTTTATTTTTACAATATTAAGGCCTAAAATATAACAAGAGTTTGCAATCACTTAAAATGTTTTAGCTGAAAATAGTCAAAGACAACATGAATCAGTTGTTAATAATGAAAACCTGTTAAAGTCTTGTTTCCTGCATTCCCAAAATAATTTCTTTATGTTACCCACCTTGGTTCATAAAGTCTTACAATTGTAATTCACATCATTTGGACTTATTTTTACAGTGTTTAAAGGTGCAGTCTGCAGTTCTGTAGTTCAGTCTGTAAGTTGTCTAAAAATATATTTTTTAACATATTTCTTCACTCTGTCACTATCTCCTGACAGGCTGATGTTAGACAAAGTAATCTATGAAAAAAACTACAGCCCCCCTTGCTTCTCCAGGTGGTCTCCAGGCGGCCGTGGCATAGTGGTAATGGCAGTCGTCCCCCGATCGGAAGGTTGGCAGTTCGAATCCCGGTTCCCCACACCATGTGTCGTTGTGTCCTTGGGCAAGACACTTAACCCCGAGTTGCTCCCGGTAGGACTGGAAAGCGCCTTGCATGGTAGTCTGCTGCTACCGGTGTATGAATGTGTGTAGCACTTTGAGATTTTCACTAATGAAAAGTGCGTTATAAATTGAATTCATTATTATTATTACTATTATTATTAAATAAGAATTTCTAAAAAGCCACAGTGACCCGCCGTTAACCAGCCAATAAAAACAGAGTTTTTAACCAGCCAATAAAAACTGAGCTTCTCACTTCTCACGTTCCTAACCCCCCCCCATCCCAGCCTGCAGCGGCCGCGCAGGCTCTCGTTGAAATAATTGCAAAGCGATGCAAAACTGTTTTGTATGTGACACAGATGTATTAAATTCCCCTTCTTCATCCCTGATCTGGACTTTTCTTTTGTTTTTTTTGCCATGAGTCAAGTGATCGCTTCCTCCTCCGCTGCGTCATGACAGAAACATTGAGGAAATGGATGAATTTGTCACGAGCGAATTAAACTCGGGTTCAACGTGACTGCGCGCGGCTCTGCAGATTTCATGGTGTTCTGGTGTGCTGGACCAGCGCTCCCTGTTTTTATTTTATTTTTTAGAATGTTTTATTAGTCACAGAACTTCGCAGCTGCTAGCAGGACATGCAGTGGAGGCGGAGCATCACTGACAGCAAGAGGGAGCAGAGCCATATATGGCTCTGAGTGGGGAGGGACCAGAATGCTTTCCCAGATGAAAATTTTCCTAAGTGCTGCGTTCTACAAAAACTGCAGACTGAACCTTTAACTATTTTTGGAATTCAACTATAACAGCAACACTAGCTGCAAGGATTGATGCTATGTTCAGGGATACCTGCAAAAGGTTATCAAAGGAGTGACCACATGGTAGGCTGTTGTTGGGGTGGCACACCAAAATCCAAAATCAATAATAGTTTTACTATCCTGTTGCCATAAAGTGTCTATAAAAAGTGTTTCCCTCCTTGGCTTAGGATTTCAGTGTTTTTCCCAAAAAACACCTTTTGCGGGTCCCGTTGTTATGATTTCAAAGGGTAACCCAGTTGGTAACGAGACCCAGAACGACACAAGACGAAGAGGTGCAAAAGTAACAGTGTTTATTATTTACAGTGCAAAAATCTATATACATATGTACAGGGATCCTCTGTATTCCCTGGAAGATGAAAACAGACAGTCAGATGGGCTTGACCAGAAGGCTCTTTCAGAATAATTGATTTTGTTTGTTTGTTATTTTCCTTACAGATGAAAAAGGAGGATGAATGTTCCAGAGAAATCCTTAACTCCTTGAGAGGGCGAATGAGGCAGGCAAGTGGTTGGAGGGCAAGGCACGATGAGCAGAGAGCAGGACCCAGGAGAATCTTGACAGGACCAAGATGGACACGAGGACTGGGAACACAACAAGAACAAGGTAAGTGTCTCTCAAAATACTCACAAACTGGCTAGAAGCATAAATACCATGTGTAGGAATCAATACTCCAGCGAAGAGTAGAACTTGACTGCAGCCTTAAGTATAGGTGGAGCTTGTCAGGGGAATGACCATCAGCTGTGGATGATTGGCAGCCATCTTGGAGTTGCAGCAAGTGCCACTCCTCCGGGTGATCCCTGAAGAAAACGGCGATCAGACTGGGGTCCAGGATGAAGGAGCGGGGAATCCACGACCTCTCCTCAGGGACGTACCCCTCCCAGTCCACAAGATACTGGAAACCCCTCCTACAACGGCGCACATCCAGAATGGCACGGACGGTGAAAGCCGGATGATTGTCGATGAGACGGGCGGGAGGAGGGAGGCTGGCAGGCGGGCACAAAGGACTCTCAGAAACGGGGTTGACCTGGGACACATGGAACGTCGGATGAATCTTCATGAAAGCGGGTAGCCTAAGACGCACCGCAGAGGGGTTGATGATCCGGAGTATAGGAAAAGGCCCGATGAACCGAGGCGCCAACTTCCTCAGGGTGTCCTTCAGGGCGATGTTCCTGGTGGAAAGCCAAACCCTCTGACCCACCTGATAAGAGGGTGCAGAAGATCGGTGGTGGTCCGCAAACCTCTTATTTTTGGTGGCCCTGCAGAGAAGTGACGCCTTAGCCTGGCGCTAGATACGCAACCAGTGTCGGAAATGGTGCTGTACCGATGGTACCGATATGTCCAACTTTTGACTGGGGAACAAAGGAGGCAAATATCCCAGCTAAGCTTCAAAAGGTATCATACCTTGGTTGCAGATGTATGGGCATTGTGGACATACTCCACCCAGACCAGATGTCGACTCCAGGCAGAAGGATTGCCCTTAACGAGGCATCAAAGGGTGGCCTCGAGCTCCTGGTTGCACCGTTCAGCCTGACCGTTGGACTGCGGGTGATAGCCGGAGGTGAGACTGGCCGACGCCCCCAAGGCATTACAAAAACTGCGCCACACTTGAGAGACGAACTGGGGACCGCTATCTGACACCACGTCAGAAGGGACACAATGAATACGAAAAACGTTCTGTACAAGGAGATGAGCAGTCTCCATAGCAGAGGGTAACTTTGGAAGAGGTACAAAATGGGCTGCTTTAGAAAACCTGTCGATGACGGTGACAATGGTGATGTTACCCTCAGAAGGAGGCAAGCCAGTAACGAACTCAATAGCGATGTGTGACCATGGGCGGCTGGGCGTGTGTAACGGTTGAAGAAGACTCGCAGGGGGATGAGTACCAGTCTTATTTCTGGCACATGTGGGACAAGCTGCAACTAAATCTTTGACGTCTTGGGACAAAGTGGACCACCAGAAATGGGTCTTTGTTAACGATAACATACGTGAAATACCTGGGTGACAAGAGAGCTTGTTCATATGCACCGATTTGAGTACCTTGGATCTCATGGCAGTGGGAACGAAGAGTGTACCAGAAGGTCCTGTGACCAGGGTCTGGTTCTGAACGATAGGCTTCATGAACCTCCTGGGCAATGGGTCAGGTGAGGGTTCCAATAAAGCAAGCCGGAGGTAAGATGTTATCTTCGACTTCTGGAGCATCTGGAGGAGAAAACTGGCGGGATAGAGCATCTGGCTTAACTTTCTTAGAACCAGGTCTGAAAGTCAGTGTGTAATTGAATCGATTGAAGAACTGTGACCAGTGTGCCTGTCTGGGATTTAGATGTTTAGCATCTCTGAGATAAGTGAGGTTCTTATGAATCAGTCCAAATGAGAAAAGGCAGCTCCGTGCCCTCAAGCCAGTGATACCACTCCTCTAGTGCTAGTTTTACAGCAAGTAATTCTCTGTTACCCACGTCATAATTCCATTCAGCTGGGGACAAACGGCGAGAGAAAAAGGTGTACCCTGTTGTCCAAAGGTGATCTCTGCGACAAAACAGCTTCTACCGCAGTGTCGGAAGCATCCACCTCAAGGATAAACTGACAAGTGATGTCTGGATGACAGTAGGGATGCACCGATCCACATTTCTCACTTCCGATCCAATAATGATACTTAAGAACTAGGTATCGACCGATACCGATACTTTTCCGATCCGATGCTGTTCAGGTTTGTGAATCCATATAATGAAATTATTGTACTGAGATTATTCATTTTAACATTGTGTGCGATATACCCAATGAAGACACTATTGAGCCTTACAACTGGAAACTCACAAACTGTAACAGCACACAAGAGGCAAGTCTACCACATACATGTCCTTCTCACTCATGGTTCAGCTGGAAAAGCTAAAAAATGCTAAGCATGATGAGAAAGACAACAAAATTCACTTCCTTAGTGGTTAAGGGAAGTGGCTATGTTGTCTTTCCCATCATGCTTAGCGTGTTTTTAGTTTTCCAGATGCACCTAAAGCTGGCAAACTAAAAAACTGCTAAGCATGATGGGAAAGACAACAAAATCCACTTCCTTAGTGGTTAAGGGGAGTGGCTATGTTGTCTTTCCCATCATGCTTAGCTGTTTTTTAGTTTTTCCAGCTGAACCATGAGTGAGAAGGACATGTGTGTGGTAGACTTGCCTCTTGTGTGCTGTTACAGTTTGTGAGTTTCCTGTTGTTAAGCTCAAGAATGTCTTCATTGGCTTTAACTCACACAATGTTAAGAGTAAGACAGCAGTCACAGAATGTGATGGAACACAAATGCTCTTTGAAGTTGTATCGGAAATATCGGTAGGTTGGATCCAATATCCAATACTTAAATTATGCTTGTATCGGATGGCGATACTAGATCGGATCGATCCCATCCCTAGATGACAGAGGATGGGTGTGGAAAAAAAGCTGTTTGAGCTTACCGAAAGCAAAGTTGGTTTTCAGGGTCCATCTGAAATTTCTGTTGGTAGACGTGAGTTGAGATAAAGGTGCTGCGATACGACTGTAGTCCTTGATAAAGCGTCTGTAGAAGTTTGCAAAACCCAAGAACCGTTGCAGTTGTTTCCTGGTCATAGGAATCGGCCACTCCACCACTGCCTGTCTTCCCAGGGTCTGCCTTGTAGTCTCCTTCTCCAAAGATAAAACCCAAAAAAGCAACAGAGGATGTGTGAAAAGCACATTTTTCACCTTTTACACAAAGTTGGTTCTCATACAGTCTTTGGAGCACCGTCCGGACATGTGTGATATGTTCATTCTCATTCCTGGAATAAATGAGAATATCATCCAAGTAAACAAATACAAAAATCACCAATAAAGTCTCTTAAAACATCATTGACCAGTGCTTGACACATTGCAGGAGCATTGGTAAGGCCAAAGGGCATGACAAGATACTTGAAGTGTCCCAAGGGTGTCTTAAAAGCTGTTTTCCATTCATCACTCTCTCGGACACAGACGAGGTGATACGCATTATGTAGATCCAATTTGGAAAAGATAGTGGCTGGTTATAACTGTTCATGGACAGAGTCAAGTAGTGGTAAAGGATACTTGTTCTTTATAGTAATATTGTTCAACTCCCGATAGTCAATGCAAGGGCGTAGTGTCTTGTCTTTCTTAGCAACAAAAAGAATCCTGCCCCCAGTGGAGAAGTTGAAGAGCGGGTGATTCCAGAATCCAAGGACTCCTCGATGTAGGACTTCATGGATCCACGTTCAGTGCCTGAGAGGTGATATAAACGGCTAGATGGCAGATGAGCTCCAGGAAGAAGGTCAATGGCACAGTCATAGGGACGATGGGGAGGAAGAGAGAGAGCCTTCACTTTACTGAATACTGGAGACAGATCATGATACTCGGGGGGGATGGTGGATAGATCAATGTTATCGGCTTCTTGTACACTAGTTAAAGGGTTGGAGATACCTGAGCGAAGGCAATTTTTCAAACACTTGTCGCTCCATTTCTCTATTCTGCCGAACTCCCAATTGATGTGGGGATTATGGCTTCTTAACCAGGGAAACCCTAAAATCACTTGGGGGTTGGGTGAATCAAACACAAAGAAACTAACAAATTCATGGTGATTACCAGAAGTGATTAAATACAAGTCCTCAGTTTTAAAACAAATCTGCGCTAAAGTCTCCCCAGTTACTCCAGCAACAGAAATAGGATCAATTTCAAGAACAGGGAGAGAAAACTTATGGACTATATCTTGGCTGATTAAATTTTGTTCAGCAGCAGAGTCAATTAATGCTGAGACGGGAAAACAATCTTGTTTGAATTGGATAACAGTGGGTAAAGTCAATCTACGCATGGAAGTAAAATATGAAGTGCCCACCAATAGCTTCCGTCTTATTGGCGGGCGGTCGCGTTTCCCAGTAGTGGGCATGAAGCAATATAATGTCCCTCTTTTCCACAATACAAGCATAGGTTAGAGTTCCTATATCTCTGTTTTTCAACTGCTGTCAATCGTATTCTGCCTACCTGCATTGGTTCAGGTTCAGGTAATGCCAACTGAGATCCAGTAGATGGTGGTAGCGAGCTTTGGGGTTTGATACTGAAATTATAATCCCCACCTGATGTGGAAAAGCCGGAAGTGTTGGGTCTCTGGTAGTTGTAGTCTCGTTCTCGGCGACGTTCCCGGAAGCGTTCATTCATTCATTCAAGTTTATTTGAACAAGGACAGCACAATAAACAATGTTACATGTTAAAAACGAAGCAACCGTTGTTTTGTACACAGGATTTCTAGCCATATGGCTAATTTGCAAACCCAGTCCTTGGTTGGACTTTTATATAAAAACAGCTAAAATAAAATTAAAATTTAATTAAGATTAAACAGTTCCCTATATAAAAACATCTAAAATAAAATAAAAAATTAATGAAGTTTAAATGGCTTAAACAGTTCCCTCACACACACACAGCTGCTCCTCTGTCCCTATAGGATTCAGTGTTCACAGATTTGGTTTTGTTTCAACCATTTTTTCACCTGTGAATTAAAACCTCTAAGATCAGTCAATGTTTTTATTGCTGATGGTAAACTATTCCAGATATGGGGACCTTTAAATGAGAAGGAGCATTGACCAAATGATGTTTTGTATTTTGTAGGTTTACAGTCTCCATCAACTGCACCTCTTGTTGCAACTCCTGAGCTGCTGACTTTTAAAATCATTCTGCTCACCAGTTCAGGGACAAGACCATTAATACATTTAAAAGTTAATTTTAAACAAGAAAATTTTAAAAAATTGTCAAAGCTTAATAGGTTATATTTATAAAGTATTTTACAGTGGTGCCACTTCAATGGTTTTTGGTCTAGAACTTTCAGTGCTTGTGAGTACAACATCCTCATAGGTTTTAAAGCCGATTGAGTTGCTTGGCTCCAGACAGTGACACAGTATGAGAAATGAGACATAATCATGGCATGAAGGTACAACTGAGCAGATTTTCCACATAAACAAGATCTTATAAGACGAAAACAATTTATATTTGTCTTAATGGTTTTAAACATTTTCCTAATGTGAGCCTCAAAGTTAAGGTGGGAATCTAAAATGACACCCAGATATTTAAACTCTTCCACTTTTTGGATTTCCTTTTGATCAATCACAACTGAAAAGTTACAGACTTTACGCCGGATAGTGAAACACATTGAGACTGTTTTGTTGCAGTTCAGAGTCAAACAGTGATTCTTAAACCACTGAGACACTCCCTCCATCTCCCTGTTCAGTAACTCTGCTGCCTGTGGTGGAGTCTTTGCAGATACATATATGATGGCATCATCTGCATACATCTGACATTTGGCGTATTTGCAACTGTCCGGTAAGTCGTTGATGTATAAACAGAAAAGCAATGGACCTAAAATGGAACCCTGTGGAACTCCCATAGTACATGTTTGGGGGCTGGATTTCATCCCATTAACTTTGACGCACTGTTCTCTATTTTTTAGATATGATCTAAACCAGCTGATTGCTAACTTGGAGAAGTTATATTTACTGAGTTTATGTAAGAGCATGTCATGATTCACTGTATCATCAATAGAGATCGCTAAATTTATTAGTGCGTCGAAGCTAGGAGGTTCGTCTCTTGCTGCAATCTGGTCCTTAACGTAATCAGAGAAAGAATTTTAAAAAGTACCTTGAAGCGTCCTGTCGTTCCAATCCGTTTGAGCTGCAAAAATGCGCAAGTCCAGAGCGTGTTCAGAGACGGGTTGTCTGCCCTGACGTAATCCTAACAAACGTTTCTCTGCATTGGGTTGTTGTAACAGCCGGTCAAAAATCCTGCGGAACTCGTTCAGAAACAGGTCACGGAGTCCAAATCACGGTTATGGTAAATGGTAAATGGAGCTTATTTATATAGCGCTTTCCAGCCCCCTGTGAGGAGCCCCAAAGCACTTTACAATACCAGCCATCCACCCATTCATTCAGACATTCATACACCGGTAGTGGTAGCCTGCCTTGCAAGGCGCCATCCAGACCTACCGGGAGCAACTCGGGGTTAAGTGTCTTGCCCAGGGACACAACGACACATGGTGGGCGGATGCGGGATTCGAACCTCCAACCTTCCGATCAGGGGTCGACTGCCATTACCACTACACCACGGTCGCCACCCTATGAAGGTAGGAAGTTGCCCACTGGAGAGCGTTAACTTTTAGTTGACTGTTTAGGTATGTGATCTTAGCGATGTCCGTGGAGTAGAGCTGAGGAGTCCCTTTGAAGGCGAGTTTGCACTGTAGGATAAAACTTTCACATAATGCTGGGTCTCCTGAGAAGAGTTCAGATGGTTTAACCAATAACTGTTGAGGAGAAGGAGAGTTATTGATAGAACTGGTGCTGGGAGAGCTTGAATCTAAGGTGGCAGCAAGAGCTGTGGGTGGAGAAAAAGCAAGTCTTTTCTGTATATAATTAACCATGCATCCAAGTTGTTGTAAATCAGATTGAGTCTTGAGTTGTTGACTCATTACTTGTTTTAACATCTCCTCTAATTGATTTTTGCTTGTGGCCTACGAGGAGGAAGCTTGTGCGTTCATGGTCTCGTTCTGGGTTTAGTTTTGGCTGGAGCATTAACTGTTATGATTTCAAAGGGTAACCCAGTTGGTAACGAGACCCAGAACGATACAAGACGAAGAGGTGCAAAAGTAACAGTGTTTATTATCTACAGTGCAAAAATCTATATACATATGTACAGGGATCCTCTGGATTCCCTGGAAGATGAAAACAGACAGTCAGATGGGCTTGACCAGAAGGCTCTTTCAGAATAGTTGATTTTGTTTGTTTGTTATTTTCCTTACAGATGAAAAAGGAGGATGAATGTTCCCGAGAAATCCTTAACTCCTTGAGAGGGCGAATGAGGCAGGCAAGTGGTTGGAGGGCAAGGCACGATGAGCAGAGAGCAGGACCCAGGAGAATCTTGACAGGACCAAGATGGACACGAGGACTGGGAACACAACAAGAACAAGGTAAGTGTCTCTCAAAATACTCACAAACTGGCTAGAAGCATAAATACCATGTGTAGGCATCAATGCTCCAGCGAAGAGTAGAACTTGACTGCAGCCTTAAGTATAGGTGGAGCTTGTCAGGGGAATGACCGTCAGCTGTGGATGATTGGCGGCCATCTTGGAGCTGCAGCAAGTGCCACTCTTACACCTGTCACAGCTTTCTCCCATGATAGCTACTTCTTCACTACGTCTAACAAGGTTGAGTCAGGTCTTCTGGGTGGATTTTTTGTTGTTGAGATGTTTCATCTTTTATTCAAAAGACTTCTTTGGTCTGAAGTGCTGCAACAAACTCAGTCTTATATGCAGTCTTATAAACACCTTCTCATAGTGGATCAACCAGTTTACTGCTAACAGCCAAAACTAGTTGTTTACATACAAAAGGAGGAAAAGGATGAGCCGCCCAATGAACAGTTACAGCCATCAGGGCACGTTACGTGTCTTGATGGGTGGGTGCTTACTATTCACAGAGGGCTGAGTGATGCTAGAAGCAACAGCATTGCCAAAACTCCATTACAGACGCTTGGAAAACAGCCTTTGTTCTACCTTTGCTAAAGGGAGGTGACCCCACCTCACTGAACAACTATCGACCAATCTCTAAACTCTACATTTTAGCCAAGGTTCTAGAAAAACTGATAAACTCTCAAATCAAAAAATATTTGGACTCATTTAACATCTTACCTCTCCATCAATTGGTTTTCAGGAAACAGCACAGCATAACAACTGCTTCACTGAAGGTTCTTAATGACGTTGTTGAAGCATTGGATGCTAAGGATTATTGTGCTGCACTTTTCTTAGACCTGTCTAAAGTTTTTGACACTGTGGATCATAACAACTTGTGTCATAAGCTCTCAGAAATTGGTTTCTCAGATCACACCAATGATTGGTTCTCTAACTATCTTTCAGATTGGAGGCAATGTGTTCAACATAATGGTATTTCCTCAAGCTATTTAACAGTCAACAGTGGTGTACCACAAGACTCAGTCTTCGGACCCACCGTCTTCACAATCTATATATGTAATGTAGATCAAAGCATCCCTGATAAATCCTTACATTTCTATGCTGATGACACAGTTGTTTATTATCCAATTAAAACAGTTGCTAAGTCTTTCCAGCTTTTGCAATGCACTTTCGACATAATCCAGACAGACTTGCTCCGTCTCAAACTTGTCCTAAATGCTGATAAAACCAAAGGGATACTTTTTAAAAAGAAGTTAGTCCTGTAATGATTGAATGAATTATGTTTGTCCACTAGATGGCAAGCATGAGTTTATGTGAATGCATAAATGTAAAGAAAAGAACAACAGAAGTAGATAATTAAGGAGAGACACCTGTGAGCAACCTGTGTGAGCAGCTTCACAAAAGATACTATAATAAAAGTGTCTGGAAGATACACAACGTCTGGTTAATTTCAAACACAAATATAACATGGTGTCAGGAGTGAACTGAGTGGCAGCCATGGACCTGAAACCACCGGAGAGCTTGAAGCTGACGGGAAACGTGGATGAAAATTGGCGTGCCTTCAAACAACGTTTTCAACTATATGTTGCTGCAATGGGTTTGGAGACAAAGCCGGATGCCAGAAAGGTAGCAATGTTGCTGACCATAGCAGGAGCACAGGCTTTGGAAGTCTACAACACTTTTGTGTTTGATGACCCAGAAGACAAAGAAAAGTTGGATGTTGTGCTGAGTAAATTTGATGCTCACTGTTCTCCCAGGAAGAATGAATGCTATGAGAGATATGTGTTTCGTTCCCGAATGCAGACCCAGCATGAACCCTTTGATAACTTTCTGACAGATTTGAAAGTGAAGGCTCAGTCATGCAATTTTGGCCTGCTAAAGGACTCGATGATCAGAGACCAGATCGTCTTTGGTGTGCGTGATGGGAAGCTCAGAGAGAGACTGCTGAGAGAAGTGGAACTGACCCTGGAAACAGCTGTAAAGATGTGTCGGGCAAGTGAACTGTCTCTGCAGCAAGTGAGGACATTTTCTGAACTTTCAACAGGACAGACTTCACAGTTCAGTGACGGAGCTGCAGCAGTTGGAGCAGTGTCCTGCCAGAAGATACAACATGCTCAGATGAGGCAGCTGCAAGAGGATTGCATTATCAGCTGTAAGCGCTGTGGGTCACGGCATAAAGTGAGACAATGTCCTGCTTACGGTAAGCAGTGTTTGAATTGCCGTGGAAAGAATCATTTTGCAAAACAATGCTTTATGAAGAAGAAAGAAGAGAAGAAGAGGAATCGTGTAAACTTGGTAGATGAAACTGACTTAAGTGACACATTCTTTATTGGTGTTGTGAGTTGTGAAAATGAGTCAGAAAAAGTGCACTGCGTTGACAGAGATGATAAATGGACAATTCCTTTGCTGACCAATGGAGCCATAGTTAAGTTCAGATTGGACACAGGTGCTAAGGCTAATCTCATAAGCATGTCTGATATAAAACAAATGCAACTAAAACCTCACATTAAGGAAGTGAAGTCGAGTCTGAGAGACTATAATGGACAATCAATTGAGTGCATTGGCACATGTCAGCTGAAGGTGACAGTTAAAGGATCAAAACATCTTGTGTTCTTCTCAGTTGTTAAAGAGGATCGTGAGTCACTTTTAGGTGACAAATCCTGTGAAGAACTTGGACTAGTGAAAAGAGTCTACCAAATAAACACAGAATTGAATGAACTCCATAGTCCTGCTGATGCAATGCTTCAGGATTATGAGGATGTCTTTCAGGGATTAGGTGCTGTACCCTGCACATACAAGATTCAGCTGAGAGAGAGTGCTCAGCCTGTTGTGCATGCTGCACGTCGCATTCCAACACCACTGAGAGAGGGGTTGAAAAATGAGTTGGACAGAATGACCAGTTTGGGAGTCATTAAAAAAGTGGAAGAGCCCACAGATTGGGTTAATTCCATCGTGATTACAAAGAAGAAGAATGGAGAATTAAGAATATGCATGGATCCAAAAGATCTAAATGAGAACATCAGGAGAGAACATTATCAAATACCCACTCGAGAAGAAATTATCAGTGAGATGGCTGGAGCAAGTTATTTCACCAAGTTGGATGCAGCACAAGGGTTCTGGCAAGTAAAGCTAGATGAAAGCAGTACCAAGTATTGTACTTTTAACACACCTTTTGGAAGATTTTGTTTTCTAAGACTCCCTTTTGGAATAAAATCTGCACCTGAAATATTCCATAGAGCGATGGAGCAGATCATAGAAGGCTTGGAAGGAGTGAGAGTCTACATTGATGACATCATCATCTGGGGATCAACAGCTCAGGAACACAATGACAGATTGAGACGCGTCATGGAGCGCATACGAGAAAATGGACTAAAGCTCAATAAAAATAAATGTGAGTTTGGGGTCAAAGAAATTATGTTTCTCGGAGACAAACTATCTGCCCAAGGTGTTCAGCCAGATGAAGAGAAAATAAAAGCCATCTTGAAGATGCCACAGCCTGTCGACAAAACGGGTGTCCTGCGCATCATGGGGATGATCAATTTTATAGGAAAATTCATTCCAAATTTGAGTGCCAAGATGACAAACATTCGCAGACTCTTGAATAACAATAGTCAATTCCAGTGGACTGAGGTTCATGATCAAGAGTGGAAGGAACTGAAAAACTATCTGACTACTGAACCAGTGCTCACCTTCTACGATCCTACTAAAGAAATAAAACTGTCTACAGATGCCTCAAAAGATGGACTGGGAGCAGTTCTTCTTCAAGCTGAGAATGAACAATGGAAGCCAGTGGCTTATGCGTCCAGAGCCTTGACAAAAGCTGAATGCAAATATGCTCAAATAGAGAAGGAATGTTTGGGGCTGTCTTATGGATTGGAGCGGTTTCATAACTATGTGTATGGTTTACCATCTTTTTTAGTTGAAACAGATCACCGGCCCTTGGTTTCTATCATCAGAAAGCACCTGAATGAAATGTCACCGAGGATCCAGAGGCTTATGATGAGGATGCAGAGGTATGATTTTACACTGATCTACACTCCAGGGAAACATCTGATTCTTGCTGATGCTCTGTCCAGAGCCCCTACGGACAATGCTGTGAGTTCAACTGAAGAGGATATTCAATGTCATGTGAATTTGGTGTCCACTGTGTTGCCTGTGTCAGACAACAAGTTGGAGCAAATAGTTGAGGCAACAGCTAAAGACACAGGATTACAGTTGGTCATGCAGAACATGGAGGAAGGATGGCCAATAGGCTCATGTTCACAGTTTTTCAAAGTTAAAACTGACCTAAGTGTTGTAAATGGACTGCTGCTGAAAAACAACAGAATTGTGATTCCACAAGTATTAAGACAAGATATTCTGCAGCGGATTCATGAGGGTCACCTAGGCATTGAAAAATGTAAAAGAAGAGCTAGAGAATCTGTTTTCTGGCCTGGAATAAATAAGGACATTGAGGTGCTAATAAGCAAATGTGAAACATGTCAGACTTTTAGAAACAAACAGAGCAAAGAACCTATGATAACAGCTGACTTTCCAACATCACCATGGCTGAAAGTAGGAATGGATTTGTTTTATTTTAAAGGAAAAAACTATTTAGTGATCATGGATTACTATTCAAACTACCCTGAGATGGCTCTGTTAACTAATATATCATCAAATTGTGTCATCACTCATGCTAAATCGATTTTTGCAAGGCATGGCATTCCACATATTGTGGTGAGTGACAATGGACCATGTTTTAGTAGCAGAGAATGGCAAGATTTTGCTGAACGGTATGATTTTCAACATGTAACATCAAGTCCGCATTATGCTCAGTCAAATGGGAAAGCAGAGAAAGGAGTTCACATTCTTAAACAACTTCTGAAGAGAGCTGCAAATAGTAACTCTGATCCGTATTTAGCTTTATTAAGCTACAGATCTTCACCATTACAATGTGGATTCTCACCTGCTGAACTCTTGATGAATCGGAAGATTCGTACAACTTTACCAAGTTATAACAGTGATGAGCAGGTTGCAAAGAAGTCATCAAAGTTGGAGTACAAGTTAAAAAAGCAGAAGGTAAAACAAAAATCATATTATGACAGATCAGCTAAGATTCTACCCCCACTGTCATACAAGGACCCAGTGAGGATTCAGGATGATGAGGGATGGAAGACGAAAGCAACTGTTCTGCAAGAAGTAGCTCCACGTTCATTTGAAGTGAAAACTGAA
>JBBPBX010049506.1:14888-25326 GCA_038048925.1 Garcialebias charrua
CTCACCCAGCAGCTGCAGTACTGAACTCATCATCATCATCCTCACCCAGCAGCTGCAGTACTGAACTCATCATCATCCTCATCCTCACCCAGCAGCTGCAGACATACTGACTCCCTCATCATCCTCACCCAGCAGCTGCAGTACTGAACTCATCATCATCATCCTCACCCAGCAGCTGCAGTACTGAACTCATCATCCTCACCCAGCATCATCATCCTCACCCAGCAGCTGCAGACATACTGAACTCTCATGGACCTGCTGTCCAGGAGCATCCACTAGTCTTCCACTTCCGGTTGTTTTGGATCTGCACAGAACTCAGACTGTGATCCTGGAGTCTCGTGCAGCTCTGGCACCAGAACCACACTAAAGCTTTAACACGTCCTGGACTGTAAGGAGTTTCCCGCCTTCCTTTGATCTCTTGTTTACCTGAAAATACTTTGTAATATTTGTACTGCATTTAGAGCACTTCACTGTATAAATGAATAAAGTGAACCTGGACTACTTGTGAGTCTCAGAGCGGCTCTGTTGTTGTTGTTGATGAGGGGACCGGAAACGGTGTCAGACTCCTGTCCTGTTCCTGAGCTGAACGCTCATTGGCCAACCGCGCCGGAAGTAACCCGCGGACAGCCATATATGGTAAAATGTCGCTGCTGACAGATTTGTTTACAGTTCATAGAAAAAAACTTTCGTATTTGATCATATTTAAACATTAAATACTAAAAATGTCTGATTGTAAATAAAGCAGAAGAGAACAAAAGACTGAAGACCACTACAGTAGTAAAACGTGGACATCCAGTTGTGAGACAGATTGGACATGTCTCAGGGACAGCTGGAACTGACAGCATTGTGAAGCTGTAGCATGGACAGCTGTGAAGTGTGTAACCTTGTGAAACTTGCAGACTGTTTTAAAAAGACAACAGTTTGCTCGTGGCTGTTCAGGTTCTTTCTTCAATCTGACATGATTCATGTTCAAACCTCAAGATGCTTCAAGTGACAGCGTTGAGCTTCAGCAGTTCCACGTTGTGAACCTTTTCAGGCCAAACACAAAGTTCAACCTCACTTTGTTTTTCCTTTTGATCAAACTGCAGCCCATCAACAACCAGTCAGTCAGGTGAACTCACTGGCTGTTCAGGCTGCCACAGATGACCTATATATAGGCCTATATAAATATATACATATACAGTATAATATATATGTATATAAATACATATATAACATTTATATATAAATATATATAATACATATGTGTGTATATATATATTTATATATACAGTATTTTATATATTTATATATAAAATTATATATAACATAACATTTATAACATTTATATATATATATTTACTGTATATAACATTTATATATGCATGTATTTATGTTTACTGTATATTTATATTAGAGCCAGACTGATATCTTTAGGGACAATATTTCTGGCCGATATAGGTGTTGGGGGATATGTCGGTATCTGTGATAACATTATGCCCAGATACTGTATAAGCACTTCTAATTTTCACCCCTAAAAGGCTGGAAATTCGCTGGTGAAGGTTCTCAGTCATCCAGAACATGGTAAATTAAAAAAAGTTCAAGAGAAAAACAACTGGACTTTGGCAAATAGCCACATATGTGGAACGAAACGTCTTCTGTTGCAAAGTTTTTATCTTAAAACTTTTGAGGAAACAGCTGTAATAACACAGGGTATCCAGCAGAGGCTGCATGAAGACAACTTTCAATTCATGGCAGTTCACTTTCAGCACAGCAGAAGCAACACTGTACTGTGTGGAGTTTTACTGAACAGAGCATGGCTGATCTGTAAAATAAAATAATCAACAATAATAAATTCTCTAATTGGCTACGTGCCTCTCAAGCTAACGTTCAGATAATCTAGCATTGGTTATTGCCTTGTAAAACTTTATCCAGAACAATAAACGTAACGTAGACGTAAAATATATAACAGTGTTAATAACGTTATCCTTCTCGTCCTCAATGCACTGTCTGAAATCTTTTTACTTCTCTGCAAAGAAAAATAAACCTGCTACTGTCAATACTAAAGACCTTCAGCAAACGTGACTGTTAAATTAAACAGGTGTTTAATTTATGTAAGACATAAAAATAAAACACTCACAAAATAATAGAAACCAACATTTACAACGCTGAGAAACACGGCTGCTGTGTCCAAAGCAAGAAGTCAAAACAACGACTGACAGTGATTCTGTCCAGGTCCTTGAAACATCTGGACAACGAGCAGGACTGATCCGTCTCTGAATGTTTGTAGTCCTCCAGATGAGTGTTTTTCTACAACTGAACAGGGAATGTAGCAAAAAATGTTTTTGGTGTAAAATATTGTGAAGGAGAGTTTTTGTTTTGTCTCAGGCAGAGTGACAGAGCCGTGAGGGGTGGGGGGTTAATGGTGGCCTTGGCCCCTATAGACGAACCTTCAGCCACCACAAATTTTCAAAGAAACTATTTTAAGCAATAATTAAAGTAGGAAAGTTTCCTCAAATAATGGGGTGGCTGGTTTACATATTTATATACTGTGGTGGCAGCCATTTTGGATTTTGATCGGGATATTTCTTACACCTAGATGCAGATTGAAACACACCAAAATGGAAGTCTGTACGTTGCTTATATTTCACATTATCCAGCTCAAGGTCAGACAGATGGATATGTCCAAGTCCCTTTCTGCTCCATGATGGGACAACTTCCTGTCTTTGAACATCTGGACCAGGCTGGCTTGTGATAGACAACACTTCAAGCTGTGGCAGATGTTGAACAGTTTCTTCATAATCTCTTTGCAGCTGAACATTTCCACAGTTTTAAAGACAACAGAGCTGGTTTCACACAGCTTCCTTGAAGCAGGTTAGGTTTTCAGAATAAGATGAAGTGATGACACTCGGAGGGAACTGTTCTCCAGACAGTATTTCTGTTGGTCTACTTTAGGCTTCTGTTAGGAAAATGTGTTTTTATTTGAACCATAGCTTTCATCTTGTGCACTATGGAGCTGCTGCTACCCCGTAAAGCTAGACACAAACCAAACATTTGAACCAGAGTATTTGCTGGTGTACGATCAGCAGTGTCTCTTCTGTTCATCGGGCAGAGTTTCAGTGATGGCGGGGGGGCGTGTCCTCCTATGATTCAGTTCTCAGCTGATCAGAAGGCCCTCTTTAGCTGCCAGCCGTTGTCTGTGGATCTGGTCCTGCTCCAGTTCTTCATGGCTCGGGTGCCACAGGCGAGACAGGATGCGCTCCATGTTGAGGGCGTACATGGTGTGGGACACCATTACACCTCGATGCACCTGCAGAACATCAGACACGTTTAGATCATTAGAGGACAGGTCCAACAACCAGTTTACTCTGGAGGATGTTCTACTGAAGTAGCTGCTTAGTCTTCTGGATTTTTCTACTTCAGGGGTCACCACAGCAAGTCATCCTCCTCCATCTCACTCTGTCCTCACTCCAGCTACAGTGATGCTTCAAAGTTTGTTTAGTCTCTATATAATTTTATATTTCTGCATAAATCTGACCTAAAACATCGTCAGATTTTCACACAAGACATGAAAATAGATAAAGAGAACCCAGTTAAACAAATGAGACAAAAATATTATAGTTGGTCTAAAAAAGTTAAGCCTGGTCCTCTGGACATTCAGACACTAAAACAAAAAAATTGTAGAAACATTTCGTCTTTCATTCGAAAAACTTCTTCAGTCTGATGGGAAGATAGGAGAAACTGAAGACCCCATAGCACTCTTGTTGTTACCAACCTGTACATGCAGGAGGTAGAAAAGAGAGCCTTTTCAGGGAGACCACCAAGTCATTGGTTCAGGTATGTTGACGACACCTGGGTTAAAATTAAATCTCAGGAAGTCCAACATTTCACTGATCACATCAACTCTGTGGATAAATATATCAAGTTCACACGAGAAGATGTAAAAAATGGCAGGTTGGCTTTCTTGGACTGTGAGGTCTCAGTTTCTGATAGAGGAAATTTGCAAACTGAGGTGTACCGCAAACCCACCACACAGACCAGTATTTACAGTTTGACTCCCATCACCCTCTGGAGCACAAATTATGCCTGGTACCCACTGCCCCGATTTCGGGCGGCTGAAGCGGCCGGTTTACATTCAAAGTCTATGAGGAGACGCGTGGAGTCACGGCGACCAGGGAAGCGGCGCGATTCGAGTGATCAAAGCGGCGCGGCGGCAGCCCAAGTTCCCTTCGCGGGCACGCGCGCGTCCAAATCAACCTAGCCGTCGAGCCGCCGACGTCCCAAATGTTGATCTCTGGAGGCTCGACGCATCCGGCAAACAGTCGGGAGAGCCTCGCTATCTGATTACACAACCACAACGGGACTTTTTTTGGACTTTTTAAACTTACCGGATCGACCCTCCATGAATTGGAACCAAACTCCGGTAATAAACGTGGCATTTTTACAGTTGCTGCTGACAGGCTGCTGTTCTCTCCAGTGTAGATCACCCCAAACATAAAAAAAACGTTTTAATCTCATCAAAGACCGTCCGAGGTGCAGTTAACACAACAACTGAACCCGGAAGACGAGCTAGACCCCTCCCTCTGCTGCCCCCTAGTGGGCGTCATCAGACGGTCTTCAGTGGCCAGTGGGACCGTGTCAAGCGGCCAAAAGGGGACGGCAGGGGCGTTTCGAGTTGTGCATTGGGTACCAGGCATTAGGAGTCATCAGGACTCTGTACCACAGAGCAGACTGCGTCCCCACTAACTCAGGAGCCAGACAGAAGGAGAAATCACACACAAGACAGGCTCTAGAGAAATGTGGATATCCTAACTGTCAATCATACTGGTGTATGATCAACAGCAGCTCCAGGATCTTCGTTTTTCTGCCGCTGATGTCGCTTATTTGGATCATCATGAGCGTACCTCAGGAACCCCGCCTCTTCCCCCGCTGCTGGTGGACCTGCCTGTTTACCTCCGCTGCGCCCCTCATCCGGCTGCCCGGAGATATCGCTCCAGACGACGGGGAAAACAAGCTGGTCGGCTGGTGAAGCTGAAAGCCCTGCGTGCTGTATCTTCCTGTTCACCTGATGGCCATGATTTCCATCGCCAGCTTCCCGCGTGCCCGGACCAGGTAAACAACGGGAGTTGGCGGCAGGCGCAGCTCACTGCTCGTCCGGGAGAAGCTGTTACTGAAAATCTGCGGCGGCTGGCGGGCGCTCACTTCACCGCTGCTCGAACCACCTCGGATAATATCAGGATGTGTGTGGGCAACGCAAGATCTGTCACCAACAAAACTTTCATCCCCAGGGATTACTTTCAAGAGCACGATTTGGACTTTTTCTGCATCAAGAGACTTGGATGTCGCCGGGTGAGTCCAGCACCATGACAGAATTATTACCACTGAACTATCTGTATTTTAATGAACCGCGGCCATCAGGTCGCCGTGGTGGTGGAGTATTAACAATATTCAAATCATCTTTTGACTGTAAACTGCCTATCCCGGTTTCCTGCTCCAGTTTTGAGCTGGGTTAGGAACGTAGATCGATCGGTAAATTGAGAGCTTTGCCTTTTGACTCAGCTCTCTCTTCACCACGACAGACCGGTACAGCGCCCGCTTCACTGCGGACGCTGCACCTATCCGCCTATCGATCTCACGCTCAGTTTTCCCTCATTCGTGAACAAGACCCCGAGATACTTAAACTCCTCCACTTGGGGCAGGACCTCCTCCCCGACCCGGAGAGGGTCGGGGAGGCGTGGTACCAAAAACATTAAAACATGCTGCTGTTCAACCTCTCCTGAAAAAAACAAAACCTTGACCCCTCAGTCGTATCCAACTTCAGGCCTGTCTCCAGACTCCCATTTGTTTCTAAACTTCTGGAGAAAATAGTCGAGTCCCAGTTGAAGTGCTTCCTGGAGGATCACGCTATCCTTGAGTTATGCCAAACTGGCTTTAAACCTCTCCACAGCACTGAAACTGCCCTACTAAAGGGTTTAGGCTCCAGAAAGAGCATGAACTTTCTTGCCCTACTAAAGGTTTTTAATGACATCTTCTTATCCACAGACACTGGTGACTCTGTGCTGTTTGTCCTATTGGACCTTAGATCTGCTTTCGACACCATCGACCATGAGACCCTAATTGCTAGGTTGGAGCAGTGGGTGGGCATCACAGGGTCAGCCCTCAATTGGTTCAGATCCTACCTCACTGACAGATCCTTCTGTGTTTCCATCAACAATTTTAGTTCTGTAGCGGCAGCACTTAAATGGGGGGTTCTGCAGGGGTCCATCCTGGGTCCTCTCCTATTCTCCTTATACCTGCTGCCACTTGCTGCTATTTTCCAGAAACACAACATACCTTTCCACTTCTACGCCGATGATTGTCAAATTTACTTCCCCCTAAGACACAATGGTACATGCTCTATTCAACCTCTGCTCGACTGCCTAACTGGCTGACATCAGGGACTGGATGGCTTTAAATTTCTTAAATTTCAATGAAAAGAAGTTTGAAGCCATGTTGTTCCCTCCCAACGAATACAATCACGAACCACTGCATTGACCTTTCTGCTCTAGCCCTGTCTGGAAAAAAAAAAGCCACAAATCTCGGAGTGATTATGGACCCTTCCATGAAACTCAACAGTCATGTAAACGTGATCGTTAAATCCTGTTTCTTCCAGCTGAGGCGACTGTCTAAGCTGAAGCCCATATTATCCAAAAATAACCTGGGGCCTCATGTATCAACGGTGCGTATGCACAAAAACCTTGCGTACGCCATTTTCCACGCAAAACTCCGTATGTATCAAAACAGAACTGAACGTGGAAATGTGCGCAGCCCCACGCCAACTCCAGGTCTGGCGTACGCACGTTTCTGTAGTTTTGGTTCCATTGGCGACACTTAAGCCCGAGATACACTGAAGCAGACTCCGTATACGCGCGTATACGGACGTATACGCGCGTATACGGAGCCGCTGCTACACTCGGCTTTCGTTCTCGCGTAGATTCTCGTGTTTTCGCTCCAAATTCTAACGTCATTTCCTCCGTACCGTCACTTCCGATCGTCACTTCCGCTAGTTTTTCGCTCCAAACGCTCGCGTTCTCCTTGTTGTAATATGAGCAGCTGAGCACGGAGTGCTTTTCCTGCAGCCCACAGCCCACCACAGCCCACCAGGGAATATATAAAACATCGCGCACCCAGGTAGGACCTGAATTCATTCATTTCATTCATCGAGTGAACGGAGGAAGAAGCGGTTACTTGACTTTAGGCAAAAAAACAAAAGAAAAGGCCCGATCAGCGATAAAAAAGAGGAATTTATTTCATTTGTGTAACATACAAAACAGTCCGGGGCCGGGGAAGTTTAGATCGGAGTGGGCCCCCTCCCTCTCGGTTTTCAAATCCCGGTTAAAAACTCACTACTACTCCATTGCTTTCAATGCCAGCTGATTTGTACTGGATCGTTTGATTTATGATCTGCAATGTTTTTATGTTTTTCGTGTTGTACTTCATTGTATGTGTTGCCTGTTGCGTGTTTGTTTGTCCAGCACTTTGGTGTGGACTTGTTCCTGTTTAAAGTGCTTTATAAATAAAATGGTATGGTATGGTATGGTAGATCAGACACCGCGCATCGCGTATGCGAATCGCGTATGCGTAGTAAAAAAATACTTTTGCGCGTACTTGCCCTGAGGGGCTACGCGGGGCTACGCTGCGTACGGGGCGTACGTACGCTGCGTATTGGCGTATCGTGAGGACGCTCGAGTGTATCTCGCCCTTTAGAGGTGATTCTGAGAAACTGTTCATGATGTGAAAATCATTATTGTTCACACCAAACACACATGATTAACAATTATTACATCCACATGGATGCAATTAGATGAGTGGATACAAAAGCATGCGCAAAATAGTGGCAACAATAATTTTATGAGGGGCGGTTCGTTGAAATGAGAAGTTGACCAAGCTAAACTAACATACCTGGATAGGTCAATGGAAAGAGCGATCGCCTTCCGTCCCAAACCTTATGGGTTCAATTCCCGCATGGTACAACATTTTTATTTATTTATTCATTCCAGATAAAAAAAACACAAGAAAACTATTTACAAAACAACAAGAAATAAAACAATACATGAAATGTAAATGTACACTTGAATGATAACCTCAGCTGGAGCAACAACACCACCAGCCTGATCAAGAAAGGTCATCAGAGACTCTACTTCCTCAGACGGCTGAGACGAGCTGGTCTGAGCAGCCCAGTCCTCACCTCCTTCTACAGGTGTGCAGTGGAGAGCATCCTGTGCTCCAGCATCAACGTGTGGCATGGAGGCTGCACAGTTGCAGAGAGGAAAGCTCTACAGAGAGTGGTGAAGGCTGCACAGAAGTCTGTTGGAGTCAGTCTCCCCACCATCACAGACATTTACACCTCCAGATGCAGGAAAAGAGCCACCTGCATCATGAAAGACCTCACTCACCCAGCACACTCACTCTTTGCCCCACTCCCCTCAGGACGGAGGTTGAGGAGCATCAAATGTAGAACCACTAGACTGAGGAACAGCTTCTACCCTGAGGCTGTTAGACTCATGAATAAATAAATAATAAGAATAAACACTGCAAAATATCACATCATGCTGATGCTGATCTGTTTTCTTGTTGCTGTGTTCATCTGTGACCATCTGCTCATACAGACTCATGTTCGTGCTGCTGTTTATAATGATGTTTTTCTACTACATTAGGGCTTAGTGTATTACTAGTTGATGTTTTTCTTAGTTAATCCTAGATGTTATTACTGTTTTTCTCTTGCATTTGTTGTTGGATGTAACTGGGACCCTGTGTACATAATCTCGTTTTCATCACATGTACCACATGCGGTGCAAATGACAATAAAGACTCTGACTCTGAAAAGAAGCAGAAGAAGAAAATAATCGTATCTGCCCCATCTCAAACTAATTTTCTTTCAAACACTCTTTTATTGGATAAAAAAAGAAGAATGTGCTAACCACAGGCATATTAACCCCTTTTTTTATCCAATAAAAGACAAACGTAAAATTAGTTGTTTGAATCGAGTGTTTGAAAAAAATAATTTAGTTTGAGAAGGGGCAGATAAGATTATTTTCTTCCTCTGCTTCCTTTCATTTCATGTAGTTTTATTTCTTGTTGTTTTGTAAATAGTTTTCTTGTGTTTTTTTAATCTGGAATGAATAATAAAAAAACAAAAAACGTACCATGCGGGAATTGAACCCATAAGCTTTGGGACGGAAGGCGAACGCTGACCTATTCAGGAATCATAGTTTAGCTCGGTCAAATTCTCGTTTAAAAGTGGGCGGTTTGTTTTGCGCTGAGCGTGCCAAACATAACTTTTTTCCGTGCCTCTACCTCACTCAGAAGTGTCTCCAGTTCACAGTCCGTGAAGTTCCTCTTTTTTCCACGTTTCGACATGATTTGCAATAGAGCAAAGACGACATTCCTCTGGTGCAGGGCATATTTAAATGAATTTGCATATTTATATGAAGGCGTGTCAAAGGCGGAGTCGGCCACTCTCTCATGTGAGCTCAATTCCACATAGGGCTGGGCGATATGGAAAAAATCATATATCACGATATGGACTTTTTTATATCACGATAACGATATATATCACGATATAAAAAAAAAACTTTGGTCCAAAATTTTCAAGTACACACAAACACATCGTGTTGTATATATACAACACGATGTGTGTGTGTGTGTACAGGAAAAATTTGGACCAAAGTTTTTATTTTATTTTTTATTTTATTTTACTACAGATACAGTTACAATTATAAGAATGTGAACAAAAAGAACAAGGAAATTTGGACCAAAGTAGAAACTTTGGTCCAACTTTGGACCTACTTTGGTCCAAATTTTTCCTGCAGGTGGCAGTAAAACAACGGCTGCTAATAAAACCCACGAAGAAGAAATCCGCTCTGACTGCATAGTTGCCAAGTCCGCTTATTTCAAGCGGCATTGGGCTTGTTTTTCCCTGGAGTCGCTTTCAAATTTGATCAGCCGCTTGTGGCGTTTTTTTGGGCTTCTCGCGGACATTGAGTCGCTTATTTGTGCTTGTTTTTCAGTCGAGCAGTAATGTGAGTGGAAGGTAGTTTGTCACGCCACCATTCCACGTATGTTACGTCAAGGCGGATGTTACGTTCAGGTGCAGTTGGCGCAAGCGACAGTCAGAGCCGGTAAAACTATTTAAGCGCGAGCAATTAATGATGAGTCAGCATGAGCAGCATACAGTGACACAACATATATATCTTGTATCATTCAACTATGTTAGTTTTTAGCAAACAAAATGATAAATTAATGAAAATTACTTTCAAAGTGAGTTTAAAATTATCCGACTACACGTGAATGCAACATTGTTCTTTATTCTTTGTCTATTCATTCATTCATTCAACCTTTATTTAGTCAGGTAAATCTCATTGAGCCTCGAGGGCTCATTTACAAAAGCGATCTGCTACAAACTAAAGAATTTAGTGAA
>JBBPBX010049507.1:8358-25326 GCA_038048925.1 Garcialebias charrua
TACACAGCTGCTTCAGCCTGTTGCCATCAGGGAGGAGACTGAGGAGTCTCCAGGCTCGAACCAGCAGACTGAGTGACAGCTCTGTTCATCAGGCAGTCAGGATGCTAAACTCTCTGCCTGCTCTGCCCTCCCTCCCACTTGTACTGCCTTAACACAAAAAACTTTCACACATTACCACACAACACAAAGATTTTAACACTGGACTCTGTGTCATCAAAACGGGTTATTCACTCAACTCACGGTCATGTGCTCATTCAGTTTGCACTACTTCTCATATTTGCACTAATGTTTGTATTACATTACTGCCTATAGTCATACTACTGTTTACATTCACTGTTTACATTATTACTACTGTTAACATCAAAAAGTCAAAGTCAACTTTATTGTCAGAACTGCAATATGTACAGGACATACACAGGATTGAAATTGCGTTTCTCTCAGTCCCTCGGTGCAACAGTAACCATTTAAACACTAAAACACTGAAACATATAATAAACATAAGCATAAAATAGTAAAACTGTAACACTGTCCTGAGTTTTTGCATAGTGGTACAAAAGTATGAAAATTTACACCAACACTAAAACTAAAACACTAAACATTTAATGAACATAATACTGTCCTGAGTTTTTGCATACTAGTATAAAAAAGTATAAAAAGTATAACTATAAAATAAACTAAAGGTTCTAGCATTGACATTTGCAAAGTGGCAAAGCAGCATATGAGTTAATGTACACAGTATATGTATGAGGTAGTAGTTGATGTTGGTATAGAGGCAAAAGTGGCATATGCAGTAAGGCACATTGGGCATCCTTAAATAAGGCTGGTCAGAGAATACTGTATATGTATCAGCAGTGGTGTAGATATAAAAGTAGTGTAAATGTAAACAGTAGTAATAAATGTAAACAGTAGTAATAAATGTAAACAGTATTAATAAATGTGAACATTGAATGTAAGCAGTAGTATGTAAACAGAGAATGTAAACAGTAGTATGACTATAGGCAGTGATGTAATACAAACATTAGTGCAAATATGAGAAGTAATGCAAACAGAATGAGCACATAATAATAATAATAATAATCATTTTATTTAAAAGCGCCTTTCATGACACCCAAGGACACTTAACAAACCAACACAGTGAATACAGAGCAAACATTATCAGCGACAAATTGAAATATAAAATACATAAAGGATATAAAATGGAAGATAAAAATACATTTAGTAAAGTTAATGATAAGCTAGTCTAAAGAGATGTGTTTTCAGGGCAGTCTTGAACAGAGAAAGGGAGGTGGTGTTTCGAAGGTCGGGCGGTAGAGCGTTCCAGAGGTGAGGGGCAGAGCAGGTGAAGGCCCTGCTCCCCATGGTGGAGAGGCGGGCAGAGGGTACATGGAGTTGTAGTGAAGAGGAGGACCTGAGAGAGCGTGATGGGATGGAGATTTGTAGGAGGTCAGATAGATAAGGAGGGGCAAGGTTGTATCCACATGACCGAGAGTTTAGTGAATAACCCGTTGGATGACACAGAGTCTAGTGTTAAAATCTTTGTGTTGTGTGGTAATGTGTGAGAAAGTTTTTTTGTGTTAAGGCAGTTCAAATGGGAGGGGAGGCAGAGCAGGCAGAGTGTTTAGCATCCTGACTGCCTGATGAACAGAGCTGTCTCTCAGTCTGCTGGTTTGAGCCTGGAGACTTCTCAGTCTCCTCCCTGATGGCAGCAGTCTAAAGCAGCTGTGTAGTGGGTGTGTGGGATCACCTGCCATGCAGAGGGCTTTCCGAGTGAGGCGGTTGCTGTGTAAGTCCTGCAGTGAGGGGAAGGAGGTGCCGACGATCTTCTCAGCTGCTCTCACGATGCGCTGGAGGCTCTTGCGGCAGGATGCAGTACATGCACCAAACCACACAGTGATGCAGCTGGTCAGGACACTTTCTATGGCACCTCTGTAGAAGGTGCACATGATGGGGGTTGAAGCTCCAGCCCTTTTCAGCTTGCGGAGAAAGTAGAGACGCTGGTGAGCCTTCTTGGCCAGTGATGCAGTGTTCCTGCTCCAGGACAGGTCCTTTGAGACATGCACTCCCAGGAACTTGGTGCTGTCTACTCTCTCCACTGCGGTGCTGTTGATGGTCAGAGGGGCATGTTGGGCATCCCTCTTCCTGAAGTCCACAACAATCTCCTTTGTCTTCTCCACGTTGAGAGTGAGATTGTTGTGTCCGCACCACAAGGCCAGGCGGCTCACCTCGTTCCTGTAGTCCGTCTCATCGTTGTTGCTGATGAGACCTACCACTGTTGTGTCGTCCGCAAACTTGATGAAGTGGTTGGAGCTGTATGATGGTGTGCAGTCGTGTGTTAGCAGGGTGAATAGAAGGGGGCTCAGCACACATCCTTGTGGGGCCCCTGTGTTCAATGTGATGGTGCTAGATGTGTTACTCCCGACCCGTACTGTCTGTGGTCTCCCGGTCAGGAAGTCTAGCAGCCAGTTACACATTGAGGTGTTCAGCCCCAGACTGTCCAGTTTAAGGATGAGCTGTTGGGGGATGATGGTGTTGAATGCCGAGCTGAAGTCGATGAACAGCATTCTAACATAAGAGTCCTTCGTGTCCAGATGTGTGAGAGCTGTGTGGAGGGCAGAGGAGATGGCATCGTCGGTTGAGCGATTAGGTCGGTATGCAAATTGGAAGGGATCCAGGGAGGCAGGGAGGACAGATGTGATGCTTTTCATGACTAGCCGTTCAAAGCACTTCATCAGGATGGGGGTGAGTGCTACTGGGCGATAGTCATTGAGGCATGCGGGCATTGCCTTCTTTGGGACAGGGATGATGGTGGTGGCTTTGAAACAGGTGGGGACGATGGCCTGGCTCAGTGAGATGTTGAAGATGTCCGTGAAGACCGTTGCGAGTTCCCCTGCACAGTCCTTCAGCACACGACCAGGTATGTTGTCAGGACCAGAGGCCTTCCGGGCATTAATCTTGATGAATGATCGCCTTACGCTGTCTGAGGACAGCGCCAGCACCTGGCCATCAGGAGAGGGGGGGAGTTTATGTGCAGGTGTGCTGTTACTTGCCTCAAACCGAGCAAAGAACTCATTCAGTTCATTCAGCGTAGAGGTTGAGCTGTCACAGGTCTGGGGGGATGGTTTGTAGTTTGTGATGGTCTGTATTCCCTGCCACAGACTGCGTGTATCCTTGCTGTCCTTGAAACGGTGAGCTATTTTCCTGGAATACTGCTTCTTGGCCTTTCTGATGCCCCGGGCCAGGTTCTTTCTGGCTGCCCTCAGGCCCACCTGATCTCCCGCTTTGAAGGCAGCATTCCTGGCTTTCAGGAGTCTGTAAACCTCAGCTGTCAGCCATGGCTTCTGATTAGCCCGAACAGTGATGGTTTTGAGGTTGGTTACATCATCAATGCACTTGGTGATGTATGAACATACAGTGTCTGAGTACTCCTGGAGACATGTGTTGTTGTTTGTGGTAGCAGCTTCTTTGAACATACCCCAATCTGTGGTGTCAAAACAGTCCTGGAGTGCCTCTGAAGACCCCTCTGGCCACACTCGTATCTGCTTGCGGACTGGTTTTGTGACTTTCACCAGCGGCCTGTATGCTGGCTTTAGCATAACACAGATATGGTCAGAAGCACCAATGTGGGGGAGGGGGAGGGCTCTGTAGGCATTTTTCATGGTGGTGTAAACTTGGTCCAGTGTGTTGTTTCCTCTTGTTGCAAAGTTTATGTTTCTGTATGTTTTTGGAAATACACTCTTTAAATCTGCTTTGTTGAAATCACCAGCCGTGATGAGAAAAGCATCAGGATGGGCTGTTTGTTGCTCACTGATGTGCAGATATAGTTCATTCAGATTCTCACTTCTAACTTTGCTGTTGGAGCTTGGAGGGATATATACAGCAACAATCATAACAGCTGTAAACTCCCTCAGTATTACTACTGTTTACATTTATTACTACAGTTTACATTTACACTACTTTTTATGTCTACACTACTGCTGATATATATATATTATTTTTACTAGCCTTATTGCATATGCCACTTTATCTCTATACCAATATCAACTACCTCATACATATACCGTATTCTCCGGCCTATAAGTCACACCTTTTTGCCTACATTTCTAAGCCCTGCGACTTATAGGCCGGTGCGACTTATACGTGGATTTTTCATTTTTTTCACTTTGGTAAAAAAAAAAAAGGTCACTTAATTTAACGGTTTTTAACCGTCAAAGTGCATTTATCAAGAAAAGTTAAACTGAGACACACTTTTACTGTAATGTCAGCTAACAAAAATATATTTTTTATGTGTTTATCTTTAAAGATCAAAGAGATGCAGGTCTGTTTTTTTTTTTTTTTTCTGGAGGCGGTCAATGGAGTAGGACGTGTGCGGCAATAGCTCCTGCCAATTTCCTCTAAAATTGTTATTCAACTGTGCTTTTCCTTGTAAACCAAGTTTTAGTTATCTACTCTTTTTGCAGTCCGACTCCGGTCTTGTGTATAAATTCTTACACCGCATGGCAATGGCTGGAAGGGGAAAATCTCGTACTATTCAGATGAAGCTAAAGTCATGCTCACAGGCCTCGGCCTCTTCCCCTGTTGTGGCGGCCCCGGCTCAGGCTAACCCGGACGCTGACGCTAACCCGGACGCTGACACCCTAAAGCTCGAACTACTGTCTTCTTTGAGGGAGGATATTGCCGGCATTATTAAGAAGGAACTACAAGAGGTTCTGCGAGATGCTTTGTCATCCATCAAAGCTGAGCTACAAGCCGTGAAGGCGCAGCTAGCAAAGGGCAACGCTGCTACCGATGCTAAGTTGGATAAGCTAACGGCTACGGTGGGAGATGTGGAGGATGCGCTCACGGGCTGCACCGACGACGTTGCCGGCATGAAAACTACTCTGGAGCAGCTTACTGTCACGGTGTGGTGCAGTGTGTGATTGAGTCCCGTGGTGCAGACAGGCAGACTTCTGAGGCAAGAGTAAAATCAAAATACTTTAATAAGTGGAAACAAAACAACTGACGTGGCAGTTACAAAACAATATGGACGCTCTAACTGAGGCTGGAATACTAACATTAAACATGTAGACAAGATGTACTCACAGACCAGGAGCTGGGGAACGACACACCAGGGTAACAGGGACAATGACCCGACAATGAGACACACATGAACCCTGACTAATATACACAACCTAATTAATGCTGAACACAAACACCTGTGACGCTGAGCAGACAGACCAACAGAGGAACAGACACAGGATGTAAGGAGGGGATGGAGCCAATCCTTACAGTACCCCCCCCTCAAAGACGCCCCCCGGCGTCCCCAAAAAACACCCCAAAAACACAGGGCGGGCAGAGGGAGGAACCGTAAGGACGGCGGGCACGAGAAAACACAAGGACAGGGGACAAAACACAAGGACAGCAAACCAAAAACCGACAGGAACAGGGCCTGGGACAAAAGCTAAACACAAAAACAAAACTAGAACACTAACGAGCGCCCAAACAACGAGGCCAAGGCGTCAACCTCGGGTAAGGACCCCTCAGGTGGACGACCGGGAGACCGTCCATCGCGCAGGACCCCATCCGGCGGACGACCATGAGGCAGACCATTCCGCAGAGACACCTCAGGTGGGCGACCCGGGGGCCGTCCATCGAGCAGGAACTTCCATCGATGACGAGGCCTCAGGACCGACGAAGATGAGGGTGGGACCCTCCAGGGCCCACCCAGAACAGGAGCCCCCTTATGCGGCGCAGCGGCGCCAAGCGTAGAGACGTCTCCGGGCGTTGAGACGTCAGACGTAGAGACGTCTCTGGGCGTTGAGACGTCAGGCGTGGACACCTCGAGCGTTGACACCTCGAGCGTTGACACCTTGTGGGAGGAGTCCTCCAGGACCCACCCAAAGCAAGAAACATGAGGGGCTCCCTCCAGAGACCCCTCTGGACAGCAGTAGACATGAGGGGGTCCCTCCAGGGACCCCTCGAGACTGGATACGCGAGGACGTCCCTCCTGGGACCCCTCTGGACGGCAGTGGATATGGGTGGCACCCTCCAAGGCCCACCCAGAGCAAGAAACGTGAGGGGCTCTCTCCTGAGACCCCCCTGGACAGGAAACGTGAGGGGCTCTCTCCTGAGACCCCTCTGGACAGGAAACGTGAGGGGCTCTCTCCTGAGACCCCTCTGGACAGGAAACGTGAGGGGCTCTCTCCTGAGACCCCTCTGGACAGGAAACGTGAGGGGCTCTCTCCTGAGACCCCTCTGGACAGGAAACGTGAGGGGCTCTCTCCTGAGACCCCTCTGGACAGGAAACGTGAGGGGCTCTCTCCTGAGACCCCTCTGGACAGGAAACGTGAGGGGCTCTCTCCTGAGACCCCTCTGGACAGGAAACGTGAGGGGCTCTCTCCTGAGACCCCTCTGGACAGGAAACGTGAGGGGCTCTCTCCTGAGACCCCTCTGGACAGGAAACGTGAGGCTCCATCCACGTGGAGGCGTCTGCGACGAGTGGACCCTCCATCCACGTGGAGGCGTCTGCGACGAGTGGACCCTCCATCCACGTGGAGGCGTCTGCGACGAGTGGACCCTCCATCCACGTGGAGGCGTCTGCGACGAGTGGACCCTCCATCCACGTGGAGGCGTCAGCGACGAGTGGTGGACCCTCCATCGACGTGGAGGCGTCAGCGATGAGTGGTGGACCCTCCATCGACGTGGAGGCGTCAGCGATGCGAGTGGTGGACCCTCCATCGACGTGGAGGCGTCAGCGATGCGTGGTGGACCCTCCATCGACGTGGAGGCGTCAGCGACGAGTGGACCCTCCATCGACGTGGAGGCGTCAGCGACGAGTGGACCCTCCATCGACGTGGAAGCGTCCGTCGCGCTGGGACCTTCCGTAGAGGCGGAGGCGTCCCCCACACCGGGACCCTCTGGAGACGGCGAGGGACCCTCTGGAGACGGCGAGGGACCCTCTGGAGACGGCGTAGATGCAACGCCCTCAGTTGGTGATGTAGCGCCCTCTGTAGGCGCGTCCTCTGTAGGCGATGCAGGAGCAGGACCTGTAAGTGCTGGTGATGTGGCGCCCCCTGGTGCCATCGGTAGGACAGCGCCCCCTGGTGCCATCGGTAGGACAGCGCCCCCTGGTGCCATCGGTAGGACAGTACCCCCTGGTGCTTCAGGCAGAACAGCAACCCCTGGTGCTTCAGGCAGAACAGCACCCCCTGGTGCTTCAGGCAGAACAGCACCCCCTGGTGCTTCAGGCAGAACAGCACCCCCTGGTGCTTCAGGTAGAACAGCACCCCCTGTAGGTGCTTCAGGCAGAACAGCACCCCCTGTAGGTGCTTCAGGCAGAACAGCACCCCCTGTAGGTGCTTCAGGCAGGACAGCACCCTCTGTAGGTGCCACAGGCAGGACAGCACCCTCTGTAGGTGCCACAGGCAGGACAGTGTCAGCGCCCTCCATCTTGGCTTTAGCCTCATCCTGCAGTGTTCTAGCCAAAGACAAAATCTGGAGGAAACCTGAGTCAATCACAGAAGGACTGTTAATAATAATGTCATCAATAATAGAGTAAGTCTTGTATTTGTAATGGAGGTCCGGGTTATTGATAGCAGCATTAAATAGTCTTTTTATCTGCTGGAAAATGTGATTGGCCTCCTCAGATCTCCGTCCCACAGCGACCCCTGTGGTCGAGGTGGGATCTGTACACCCTTCAGTGTGTCCTGCAGGCTCTTCCTGTGTGAGTCCTGCAGGAGTAGCGACCCCTGTGGTCGAAGTGTGAACAGGCTGCTCCCTTTGTGAAGGAGTCCTGTGAGACTGCTTTCCTTCAGCTGTGTCAGCAGTGTGGCGTGCAGGAGTCTCCGTGACTCCTGCAGACATGGTGTGAGGGAACACATACCCCCCCTCCAAAGAACGTCTCCCCCGAGACGTCACAGTGCATGGACGTGGGTACCCCTCCCCCTTTGAAACGCCCGCCGGCTCTACAGACAGCGTGGGAGAATTACGGGGGAGAGCAGGCTGAAAACCGGAAGTGCGCGGCTTCGCCGGTCGCCGCCTTCTCCTGCGGCCTCGTGTCTCCGGAGCTGGAAACGGCAGGAGTCCTCCCGGGTCCGAATCTGACCCGTCGTCGGACACATCCCACAGCGAGATGGCTCGTGCAGGAGCGTAGGAAGTGAACTGGTCGGAGCAGCCGCCCCGACGCTTCCCCTCTCGCTCCGCCACCAACATTGGTGATGGAAGCTGCTCTGGCTCGGACCTGTTGCTGCTCCAAGCGGGCTCGGTTCGAAACCCGCCAACTCTGATGGCTGCAGCCTCCCTCCGAGCAGACATCTTCAGCCTCTAGGTGAGTCTATGTTACCTGTCCGCGGGACTCAAAATGGTCGGGTCATTCTGTCACGGTGTGGTGCGGTGTGTGATTGAGTCCCGTGGTGCAGACAGGCAGACTTCCGAGGCAAGAGTAAAATCAAAATACTTTAATAAGTGGAAACAAAACAACTGACGTGGCAGTTACAAAACAATACGGACGCTCTAACTGAGGCTGGAATACTAACATTAAACATGTAGACAAGATGTACTCACAGACCAGGAGCTGGGGAACGACACACCAGCAGTGGTGGGCCTCCGACCGCTAGAGAGCGCTATTGCGCTATTCCGCTTATAGCGTAGCTAAATAATCTGTTAGCTTTACAGCGGATTAACTAACTTTTATAATTCATACGCGGTTTTGTGCTATTTTTATTTACAATGCAGTACCGCTAATAACTAATTATCTATCAGTAAAAACGAAATAACGTATTTACGAGCTCGGACGACAGCACCGGATGTGGTCCGTCACTAAAAAGCGTCCCCCTCAGTCTCTTGGTGTGTGCTCTCTCTACAGCAGTTAGCAGCCAGTGTGTTACTCTGCAGCCTTATTGCTTGTTTTCGAAGAGTCAGACGAAGAGTTTTTAACATGGAGGGTGAACTTATGGATGTTTCTCAGCGGCCTACGCGACGCGTCTGGATTTTAAAAAGTATTTCGCATTTGCCCTCTTCAAAATGGCGGCCGCGACGGCCACAGAAGATAAGGACTTTCCATGAAAACACGGTAAAAACAATTATTTCTTTGCTGAGAAAAATATACTTCTTAGCTGACTTTATAGCACAAGGTTTTTCTGAGCTTAACCGGTTCAAATGGTCAAATCTGCTGGTTTAAAAAATAATATTTCGCCATTTGCGGCCGCCATTTTGAAGAGGGCAAATGCGAAATATTTTTTTAAATCCAACAGATTTGACCATTTTAACCGGTTAAGCTCAGAAAAACCTTGTGCTATAAAGTCACTGCTTTGTTTTGTTTTGTTTTTTTGAATGTCCAGAGGACCAGACTTAGCTTTTTTAGATCATTCTCATTTCCTGGCCGAATAGAATATATGTACGTAAAGTATTAAATAAATCCTTTGATTTTTGTAATTTCATCCTTTTAGGATCATTTTATTTACTTTTCATTAAATCTGTTGACTGCCTATAGAAATTTTGATAACAGTTTAGTCCTGTGTATAAAGTAATGCTAATTTTTGTTTTGTTTATGACCTTGTTTAGGTCAGGGTTTTTTTCAACCCCTGTTCCCACCCAGGATGGCATTGGCAAGCTACCGGACCACCACAGCTGTGCGGTAGGACTTAAATTGCACCAAACTATTTGTTTTTTTCTGGACCTATTACCCTGGATCATGAACTACAAACTACCAGATTATTGATGGACCTTTAATCATCCGGGATTCAAGAACTGATTTAAAATAGAAAAAAAAAAGAACTCTTGGGTGTAATCAGGGTCTGTTTTGTTGTGTGTATTTTTTGTCTATTGGTTATACTCAAAGAAAATGATTATTATTACAAACAATATTATTATAAATACCTTCCTGTCTATTGGTTATACTCAAAGAAAATGATTATTATTACAAACAATATTATTATAAATACCTTCCTGTCTATTGGTTATACTCAAAGAAAATGATTATTATTACAAACAATATTATTATAAATACCTTCCTAAGTCTATAGTACAATACAAACAACTTAAAACTTGCTTCTTGTCTGATGGTGTTTTATTTTAGAATTAGCGGTTTAGAATTAGCTTCCCCTAATTTTTATAAGACATTAGTGCTTTTGAAATTGTGGACCTAAATAAATTAATTAGTGCTTTAGAAATAGTGGAACTAATTTTTGGGTTAGCGCTGCCCAGCACTGCACACCAGGGTAACAGGGACAATGACCCGACAATGAGACACACATGAACCCTGACTAATATACACAACCTAATTAATGCTGAACACAAACACATGTGACGCTGAGCAGACAGACCAACAGAGGAACAGACACAGGATGTAAGGAGGGGATGGAGCCAATCCTTACACTTACGACTAAGGTCACCATGTTGGAACATAAATGTGAGGATTTAGAATCAAGATCGCGCCGCAACAATATCAGGATTATCGGCGTGGAGGAGGGTGCTAACTCCTGCTCGACCACTGCCGTGGCCGCGTTACTGAAGGAAGCGCTCGGGCTGGAAAAGGAACCGCTGGTGGACCGGTCTCATCGCTCTCTTCAACCCAAACCCAAACCAGGCGAACGACCTCGAGCAATTGTGTGCAGGCTTCACTACTACAGTGACTGTGTGGACATTCTACGTCGTGCGAGGGAGCGCCAGCGGATTAAAGTCGGAGCCGGGACTGTATCGATCTTTCCGGATCACACTGCTAAGGTAGCTCGGGCTCGAGCGGCCTTCAATGAGGTAAAGCGGCTACTTCGTGGCATCGAAGGGATCAGGTATGGACTTTTTTATCCAGCGCAGCTGCGCATTACTTACAAAGGAGTAGTAAAAGAGTTTACTTCGTCTGAGGACGCTATGCAGTACGTTCAGACTTTGATTTCTGAGTGAACTCTGTACTTTGGTGATTATATCGTTCTCAATATCCACTCAGAATTGAGGCTTACTTATAGCATTTGGATATTATAGTTATGTTTATATGCTGCTCAGCTTAGAAATTAGTACTGTAGGCTAATGTTCATGAGCATCTAAACTGATGTTTATCGTGGTGTAGTATTTTATTTTTTATTTTTTTATTTTTTCATCCAGGGACTTTGTGGTTCTCAATTTGGTTGTAATATAATAAATTTATTTTCAATTTTCAAGTAGCATAATAATTAGTGCACATACTAGTATTCTAATTTGGAGGTTGGTGGGGGGGTATTAGCCGGTTTTTGTTAGGTACTTTTCTGTATCTTTTTGCTCTGATTTGTCTCCGGGTTCGCGCTTCATCGTGAATAACTGCTGTGTATTGCACTGCTGTTTCCATTGTTTTTTTTTGTTTTTTTTATGGAGACTCTAGGTGTTGTTTTTTATGGGTTTACTTTAGGGTAGGGGTTAAGGGGAGGTCCATCTCAGCTCTCTATGGTTGTTTTTATTTTTACTTTTTTAAATGGCTAATAACACTGTAGACCCCATTACGACAGGTCCAGGCACCTCTCTTCGTTTTATTAGCTGGAATATTAAGGGCATGGGCCACCCTGTTAAAAGATCAAAAGTTTTTTCCCACCTCAAGCGGTTAAAGCCCTCGGTGGTGTTTTTACAAGAAACTCATCTTCGCATTAAAGATCACAATAGATTGCGTTACGCCTGGGTGAATCAAGTTTTCCACTCAGATTTTAATTCCAAATCAAGAGGAGTAGCCATTTTGATTAATAAAACGGTACAATTCTCACCCACTGATGTAATAGCTGATAAATATGGCAGATATGTAATAGTTGCTGGAACACTAATGCAGAAAAAAGTTCTTCTGGTTAATATATATGCCCCAAATTTCGATGATGCTGAGTTCGCAAACAGATTATTGAGTAGCCTTCCGTTTTTGGATTCTCACTTATTAATTTTAGGGGGTGACTTAAATTGTGTCATAGATCCAGAGTTGGACCGGTCCAATCCCCGTAATCTAAATAAATCTTTAATGGCTCAAGCATTCTCTGATTTCACGAGCCAGAGTGGTCTTATTGACCCATGGAGATCCCGAAATGCAACCAGTAAAAAATTTCTTTCTTTTCTAAAGTGCATCACTCCTATTCCAGAATTGCATATTTTTTTATCGACCAGGCTCTCAATCCATGTGTAGTCCTCTGTGATTATTTGAGTATAATGATATCAGACCATGCTCCGTTATTATTAGATATTCAGTTAACTTCCTACAAACGTAGCTGCCCCTTATGGCGGTTCAATTCTCTTTTACTGGTAGATGAGGAATTCTGTGACTTTATTTCTAATGCAATCGATGAGTTTCTGGTGTTTAAAAAGAATGACTACACTTCTCATTCACTGTTATGGGAAACACTTAAGTCCTATCTCAGAGGACAAATAATTTACTACACATCTCGTTCTAATAAAAGACATAACTCAAGGCTCACTGAATTGGCAACAACCATTGCTAAGATTGATCAAAAGTATGCCATAAGTCCCTCACCGAAATTATTTAAAGAGCGTATGGGTGTTCAGGCAGAGATTGATTTAATTTCTACCAAAGAAGCTGAGCGCTTACTTTTGCATAGTAAAGGTTCATTTTATGAATACGGCGACAAGGCCGGTCCTTTATTGGCACATCAGCTACGGCGTCAGGTCAATTCTCGTATAATACCCAGTATTCAAAATACCCAGCAGGTAAATATGACTGACCCCACCAAAATCAATGACACTTTTAAATCATTTTATTCTTCTTTATATTCATCAGAATTTCCCACAGACAAGAAGGAAATGGAAGAATTTCTTCAAAGTCTTTCCATTCCTACTATTGATATAGACACTGCCAGGTGAATGGATTATTCACTAAGCCTTATGGAAGTAATAAATTCAATAAAAGCATTACAGTCAAACAAGGCTCCTGGCCCTGATGGGTTTCCCATTGAATTTTATAAAACGTTTATGGTAAAACTTGCACCATTATTATTGGCCATGTTTAACGAATCTTTAGAACGTAAGACTTTACCTCCAACACTAACTCAGGCTACCATAGTTTTACTTCACAAAAAGGACAAAGATCCAACTTTATGTGGTTCTTACAGACCACTATCCTTGTTAAATGCAGATGTAAAGGTGCTAGCCAAGTTGGTTGCTACTCGTTTGGAGAAAGTCCTCCCTTTGGTTATATCTGAGGAACAAAATGGCTTTGTCAAGGGACGTCAATTATTTTATAATACGCGCACCCTCTTTAATATAATCTATTCGAAGCATTTTTCTGATATACCCGAATTGGTCATTTCCCTTGATGCTGAAAAAGCATTTGACAGGGTGGAGTGGGAATACTTGTTTGTGGTTTTGAAGAAGTTCGGATTTGGTGATACTTTTGTTTCCTGGATTCGGCTCCTCTATGCATCTCCTAAAGCCAGTGTCCATACGAATGATATATATTCAGACTATTTTTCTCTCGGGCGTGGAACACGCCAAGGTTGCCCGTTGTCGCCTTTGCTTTTCATTTTTGCAATCGAGCCTTTATCTATTGCTTTGCGCGCTGCCCCCTCATTTACAGGGATTTTTCAAAATGGAACAGAATATAAATTGTCCTTATATGCGGATGATCTGTTGCTGTATGTATCTCTTCTTAAAACCCATCTCTTCTCCCTGGCCTATGACACCATCTGCGATGTTGACTTTTAATAATTTTAGTCGCTTGTTTTATCTGATTGTATGATTCCTCAACTTTTATTATGTGACTCTTATTTATTTTAATCATTTTATTACCTCATTGTGATTGTTTTGTTGTGTGTACAGCACTTTGGTCCTGTAGGTGTTTAAAGTGCTCTATAAATAAAGCTGGTATGGTATGGTATGGTATGTATCCAACCCTGCCACTTCTGTCCCCACTGTATTGCATATCTTAGATAACTTCAGCTCCTTCTCAGGCCATAAATTGAATTTGGAAAAGAGTGAATGCTTTCCTATAAACACTACTGCTTGCAGTCTTCAACATTATGACACTCCATTCAAACTTAGTCTCACTGGGTTTAAATATCTTGGTATAAATGTGACACGTTCTTTATCTGGTCTTGCGTCAGCTAATTTTTCGCCTCTTGTCACAAAAACTACGTCTGATTTCCAGAGTTGGCGTAATCTTCCTCTCTCCCTTTTGGGTAGGATTAATGTTGTCAAGATGATCATTTTACCTAAATTTCTTTTCTTATTTCAGTCCATTCCTCTTTTTATGCCAAAAACCTTTTTTGACTCCTTGGATAGGCTGATTAGTGGCTTTATCTGGAATGGGAAACCTCCTCGGGTTCGTAAAACATTATTGCAAAAATGTAAACTCACTGGTGGACTCGCTTTGCCTGACTTTCAATCCTACTATTGGGCTGCTCACATACAAAAAATTAGTTATTGGTTAAAATCGTCCAGTTTACCTTGGTGCAAACTGGAGGCATCTTCGTGTACCGGGTCTTCTTTATCTGCTTTAATTTTTTCTTCATTACCTATAAAACCTTCTTTATACACCAACAATCAAGTTCTTTTGAATACGCTGAAAGTTTGGTCGCAATTTAGAAGGCACTTCAAGTTTGTTGATGCCTCATCCTCATGCCCCTTGACAAATAACCATTTGTTTCCTCCGTCACTTTCTGACTGTACATTTTCAGTTTGGTATGATAGGGGTTTAAAACAAATAAAAAACCTATATACAGCAGGTATATTTGATAGCTTTGCAAATTTATCTGCCAAATACAGTTTACCTGGTACAGATTTGTTTCGATACTTTCAAATTCGGAATTTTGCCTCTAAATGTTTTCCAAATTTTCCTTCTGTTCCCCCTGAACAGCCTTGGGAAAAGATGGTCTCATATAATCCACTTCAGAAAGATATGATTTCAAAGATTTATAGTACTATCTTAAATCTGAGGGTTGACTCCAATGTCAAAATTAGAGATGCATGGGTTGAAGAGTTGGGAATCCAGCTGACCGAAGATCTTTGGGATGACGCCATTGACAGAATTCGATCTTCCTCATCTTGTGCTCGTCTTAGTTTGATTCAATTTAAAGTTGTGCATAGGGTTCATTTCTCTAAATCTAGGCTCTCTCAGATCTATCCAGATGTTGTGGACATATGTGATAGATGCAAGGGTACCCCTTGCAATCTTGGCCACATGTTCTTTCTTTGTCCCAAATTACATAATTTCTGGTCTGACTACTTCTCAATTACATCTTCTATTCTGAAAGTGAATTTGCAACCTTGTCCACTTGTTGCCATATTTGGTATCTCCAGCCCAACGTTAGGGTTAACTTCTGCTCAAAGGGAAATTATTGCGTTTACATCTTTATTGGCTAGACGTATTTTACTTTTACACTGGAAGTCTGATAAATGTCCCTCAACATCCCTCTGGGTGAAAGATGTAGTGGGCATGACCATGTCCACTTTGATACACCTGTATATTTTTGAACTGTTCCAGAGATGACCTTTACTGACCTCTCAGTAAAGCAAGACATTTACTACAAATTATTCCATTAGTTGTAATCTGAGAATATAGTCACCAAAAGAGACTATTTCTATCTTTGATTTTATTCTAATGTAATCAAAAGAATAACTTTTGTCATTTTCATGATATATGTTATGCTGTGTTATTCTTTTAATATGGAGTATTACTGTGTTACTTGACCATATAATGGTGTCAGAGTTGAATTTTATGTCAAACTGTGCTTTTCAGATTTGTTTTAGAAGTGTTAAGACGCTAATCCAAGTGTTTTTCCTCTTGGAGTCTATGAGTCTGTCTTTTCCTAAACATTTCCCTCTGCTGCTGGCTGTAACCTTGGGTCGTGATAACGGCAACTGCTTCCACGGACCAATGAAAAAGACACAAGTCTCACTCCTCTCATGATCTTCTTTTAAGTTCTAAGCTGTTGCTGGAACGGGAGAGTCTGCTGGGAACTTCAAGATGTGAGGTCGTCCCAAAGTAGCTGGATGAACTCAGTCATACGCTAAGGACACGTCATCCAGCTAAGGACTAATAACATGTTTGTTATGAGTCCACTTCGAACGAGCGTAAGCTCAAAACTTTGTTTATTCCTTCCTGGAATAAGTTTATCTTGAAGTCAGCCAGGAGCTGACACATTTTCTGATGATCCAAGCGGAACCCAAGAGACGTTGAAAGTAAACAACCAGTTTGGACGTGCTGGGCCTGAAGGACTCTATGCATCTGAAAGGCTGGTATCATCTCTTTATCAGACTCGTCGTCGAAGGTAAAGAGTTGTTTACAAACGTACCTGGATTTTAGCAGAAGTCGGATGGGAAGTGTCACTTTTGGTAACATGCTCAAGACAATTTCCTGTAAACCATCTCTCTATCTTTCCTCCTATTCCCTTATCCCTCTCAATCTATCTGGAAACTATATTTAAGTTAAAGAGCCCTCAGACTAAATATGTTTAACATCCAGTATTGAAGTCTGTTGTGTTACATTCAAGTGTGCTGACGTGTTAAAGATAAGAAAGTGAAATCATGTCAATCAAGTGTAATGGTGTTAATTTAGTTGATTTATTTTAAATAAATGATAGTGTCTTTGACATATCAAACTAAGTTAACGTCTCTGTCACTTAATGGCTTTATTTATTTATCCATCATAAAGATCACAGAAATATTGGGTAAACTGAAAAAGAAAGAATCCGTGAAATTACTATTCAATCTGAATAAGTAAATTAATTAAGGTAAAGAGGTCAGTATTAATATTGACCTCCTCATAATCCTTTACAAAGACGTGTTGTTCTTTTTAAAGCTCGAAAAAATCAAATACACCCTGAGAGGGTTCACACAAAAGTTTTACCAAAAATGGCAATGTTTTCTTTCTTATTTTTCAAACTTGAAAGTTCTGCCCAACTGAAAGTGCCTGTTGTTGAGTTTTGATTTGAATATCAATATTAGTAGCCATTTCTGTAGTATATAGTATGAGGTTGACTTCGAGTTGAGATTGGGGGGGGGGTATCGTTTTTTTTTTTTATTGTTATCTAATTTTTA
>JBBPBX010049508.1:0-25325 GCA_038048925.1 Garcialebias charrua
ATGATTTCAATTTTCACAGAGTGAACCTCATAGAGAGAGTGCCCCCCAAACCCCCCCAAAAATGACAACAAAAAAAAACACGCTTTAACTCCCACTAAACAAAAAAAAGACTGTGGGTTAATCTCCACTTCTAAACATTGTGGTATCCCCAGCGGATACAATTATCCATCCATCCATCCATCCATCTTCTTCCGCTTATCCGGGGTCGGGTCGCGGGGGTAGCAGCCTAAGTAGGGAGGCCCAGACTTCCCTCTCCCCAGCCACTTGGAGCAGCTCCTCCGGGGGAATCCCAAGGCGTTCCCAGGCCAGCCGAGAAACATAGTCCCTCCAACGCGTCCTGGGTCTTCCTCTGGGTCTCCTCCCGGTGGGACATGCCCGGAACACCTCACCAGGGAGGCGTCCAGGAGGCATCCTAACCAGATGCCCGAGCCACCTCAACTGGCTCCTCTCGATGTGGAGAAGCAGCGGCTCTACTCCGAGTCCCTCCCGGATGACTGAGCTTCTCACCCTATCTCTAAGGGAGAGTCCAGACACCCTGCAGAGAAAACTCATTTCAGCCGCTTGTATCCGAGATCTCGTTCTTTCGGTCATAACCCAAAGCTCATGACCATAGATGAGGGTGGGAACGTAGATCGATCGGTAAATTGAGAGCTTTGCCTTTTGACTCAGCTCTCTCTTCACCACGACAGACCGGTACAGCGCCCGCTTCACTGCGGACGCTGCACCTATCCGCCTATCGATCTCACGCTCCAGTTTTCCCTCATTCGTGAACAAGACCCCGAGATACTTAAACTCCTCCACTTGGGGCAGGACCTCCTCCCCGACCCGGAGAGGGCATGCTACCCTTTTCCGGCTCAAGACCATGGCCTCGGATTTGGAGGAACTGATCCTCATCCCGGCCGCATCACACTCAGCTGCAAACCGCTCCAGCGAAAGCTGTAGATCACGAGCTGATGAAGCCAATAGGACCACATCATCTGCAAAAAACAGAGAAGCGATTCTAAGGCCACCAAAACGGATCCTCTCAACACCTTGGCTGCGCCTAGAAATTCTGTCCATAAAAGTTATGAACAGAATCGGTGACAAAGGGCAACCTTGGCGGAGTCCAACTCTCACCGGAAACGAGCCTGACTTACTGCCGGCAATGCGGACCAAGCTCTGACACCGGTCGTACAGGGACCTAACAGCCCATATCAAAGGGCCTGGTACCCCATACTCCCGGAGTACCCCCCACAGAACCCCCCGAGGGACGCGGTCGAATGCCTTCTCCAAGTCCACAAAACACATGTAAACTGGTTGGGCAAACTCCCACGCACCCTCCAGGACCCTGCTGAGGGTGTAGAGCTGGTCCAGTGTTCCACGACCAGCACGAAAACCACACTGCTCCTCCTGAATCCGAGGTTCGACTATCCGACGGACCCTCCTCTCCAGAACCCCTGAATAGACCTTACCAGGGAGGCTTAAGAGTGTGATCCCCCTATAGTTGGAACACACCCTACGGTCCCCCTTTTTAAATAGGGGAACCACCACCCCAGTCTGCCAATCCAAGGGAACTGCCCCCGATGTCCACGCGATATTGCAGAGTCGCGTAAGCCAACACAACCCCACAACATCCAGAGCCCTAAGGAACTCCGGGCGAATCTCATCCACCCCCGGAGCCTTGCCACCGCGGAGCTTTTTAACCACCTCGGTGACCTCAGCATCAGAGATTGGAGAGCCCGACCCAAAGTCCCCAGGCTCCGCTTCCTCAGTGGAAGACGAATTTCTTATGTTTATGATGCCAAATTCATGATGCCAAATTCATCATAAACATAAGACCTCAATCCTACTGGCTCAATCCTCCAGGTATCAAATCTAATCATTCTCAGTCAGGTAATCTGGACAGTTTATTTTTCATAGAGACGTTTTCACTCTCTAGACTTCATCAGTTAGATGAGAATTAATACCGTACATCTATTAGATTCTTCCTTTCTGGTTCACTGGGGCAGGGCCGGCCCAAGCCTCCACAGGGCCCTAAGTGAAATTTGGTTTGGGGCCCTCCATCCATCCATCTATCCATTATCTTTTACCCGCTTCTTCCATTTTGGGTCACGGGGGTCGCCGGTGCCCATGTCCAGCAATCACTGTGCGAGGCGCAGGTCACAGTCCATCACAGGGACACATAGAGACAAACGAGACAAACAACCATTCACTCTCTCACTCACACCTAGGGACAATTTAGAGTTACCAATCAGCCTAACATGCATGTTTCTGGTCTGTGGGAAGAAACCAGAGTGCCCGGAGAAAACCCACGCATGCACAGAGAGAACATGCAAACTCCACCCAGAAAGGCCCCCGGACCAGGATTTGAACCGGGGACCTGCTCCTGCTCGCTGAGAGGCAGTAGCTCTACCAGTTGCGTCACCATGCTGCCGTTTGGGGCCCTCCATTTCTGCTAATAATTTGATTACTGCAATCAGCAGTCAGATGATCAGATCATTCACCACCTAACATAAAATCCTTGCAACTTTGACAGCCCTGTTTACATTAGCCTATATGTAGATCTCATCTAGTGCAGGGGTGTCAAAGTCATTTTCATCTTTGGCCACATCAAACGCATGAATGTCCTCAAAAGGCCGGACATGGCAGAATGTATTGATAAAACTACCTGTTAAACTGTTAATATATAACTGTCTCTGCATTCGATGACTGCTTCGAGTAATTTGGCATCATAAACATAAAACTGATTTGATTTGACTGATAAATAATATTGAAGCACACAACTGTTATCTTGTAGTTCTGTTTCTGTGGTCCTCTAGGGTGTAGAGAGCCACAGAAATAGTTATGGCGGGCCGAATTTGGCCCACGGGCCTTGAGTTTGACTCATGCAATAAACACCAGCAATGTATTTTACAGCAGAAGTGTCACCTGGTTTATTCCAAAGAACTGCAGCAGTAATGTTCAAAATAATTTGTAATGCAAGGTCAACAACAAACAACAGATAAAACTAGAAAGATCCTGGAGAAACTTTGATGGGGACTGCCTATTTATTATAAAATTATAATTATTAATAAATATTAACATTGATTATTTTTAATATTAATAACTAATACTAATTATTAATAGTAATTATTAATTATTAATATACAAATAGTTAATATATTGTTAATTTGTTAACATGTTATTAAAATTGTATTAATAATTAATAATTGATATTAATAATGTTCATATTATTAATTGGTATTAAACAATACAGTAGTCATAATATTAAAATATATAATTATTAACATTAATAATTAATGTTATTATTATTATTACTAATTAATAATGATAGTAGGTGATAATAGTTAATAATAGGTGCAATGCATGGAAGGCACCTATTATTAACTATTATCACCTATTATTATTATTAATTAGTAATAATAATAATAATAATAAAAATAATCAATTATTAATTATTTTTGTTAATATTATGTATTTTTATATCAATATTTATTAATAATAATTAAAGTTTAATATTAATTATTAATATGACTACTGTTCATATCAATTATTAATATGAACAATATTTTTAATAATAATAAAAACATATTAATAAGTATTAATATTAATAATCATAAATATTAATATTTATTAATAATTATAATTTTATAATAAATAGGCAGTTTCTCCAGGAACTTTTTTTGTTTTAGTTCATCATGTTAAATCAAAAAGGCGTTCAATACAAGATCAACTGGACTTTATTTGTAACAGAAAACGTTTCGACTCCTATCCAGGAGGCTTTTTCAATTCCATGAACAAACTGTGTGAGAAGTTTGGAGTTATAACAGAACCACGCACCATCATATGTAAATTGCAAGCTGAGGTAACACATACATGTAAATTGACAGATCACACCTTAACAGTAGGGGGTTCCCTTGAAGTCTCTGACAGAAGACACAACACTGTACACCAGATGGGAACAGAGGTGTCTTGTCTGTAAATTAGACTAACAAATTTCTTTGAGAAGCCTCTGTTTGTTGGTTGGGAGTTGTTTTTTGTCAGTTTACATACAGTGTTGTGTCTGTTTTAACTCCAAACTTCTCACAGTTTGTTCATGGAATTGAAAAAGCCTCCTGGATAGGAGTTGAAACGTTTTCTGTTACAAATAAAGTCCAGTTGATCTTGTATTGAACGCCTTTTTGATTTATCATGTCCTGGACGACTGAAGAATCTTCACCAGCATATTCATCATGTTAGTTTTTCGAATAAAACTGCAGTGTTTAACCATTACCAGATGGTGGCAGCAATGTGCTGATGTCAACGATGAGCTCCTCAATATCATTCAACGAAGAAGAAGCAAAGGGCGGCCTTCACGGATAGCAGCAGACAAGTTCTTTTAGCTAAAACGAAAAAATATATTCCCCTCCTTCTATTATATACAAACTTAAGGGTTGTTTGGAATTAAGACCCATTCATGTAAGTGTCTAAATCAGCTGTTGTTTAGCAGTGTCTGTGGTATTTACTTAGGCTCTGCCAGGAGCTTAAATATGTCCAGCTCGCTATTGTTTGCGTTGAGGAACTAGTTTAACTTAGACATGCCGATGCTTTATGTTAAGACTATTTTCTAGGAATTTGGACGTTTTGTTACTTGTTAGGCCCGACTGTTTTTTTGGCAACTGAGGACCTTTTTTTATTATCTCCAGATTATTTGTGTCTATGTAAAAACCGCTGAAGTTCGCTATCAGACAGTAACGATGGCTAACGAGAAAGTAGAGTCGATGGTCCCTGTCGGCGGGTAACACACGTGCGCTAAATTCTGTGCGCCCATTATCGGACAGCTAAAATGATTCACTTAAAAAACATGTGCCCAGGTTGCTTGAGGTTTGTTGGATGCACTGGGTTGTATGGGTTTAAAACGCTAAAAAACGTCACCCTGTGAAAATGTAATCTTGAATTTGTAGCTCTAGTAAGATGGACATAACTGTTCGGAGCTTGGCTTACATCACCAACCTGTGTCTCATTAGCCGACTTGCGATTATGAGGTTGAAAATGTATTTAAAAGTAAAACGCCCAACGTAACAAACGTTTAAGGTCAATTAGCATATAGTGTACGGTTTGTTTTGTGTTAAGTCACCATCATTAACACGAATAAAATTTGGACACTTGTTAACTCCCTTTTAAATGAATGTGGCGACATTTCCAGCAGACGAATGGACCTCTTGCTCATTTATTCTAAGTCTTTAACGCAAAATCATTTACTGTGATGATCGTTCGGCGGTAAACTAATTTCTTGATTTAGGTTTGGCTCTTCACTTAACCTTTTACTTCCGGAATTAATGTGTCGTCATTCTTGAACGCGGAAGTGTGAGGCTGGTAAGGCATGATGACTCTTATAATAAAGGCAACGTTAACGAAATAGTAACACAATCTGCTGATGTTCATGAATAAGAAGGAATATTTTTATTATTATTCTATGCATTTGATGTGTTTATGCGCATTTCTACCTCACTTCTTAAAAAAAATAATAATCTGGTTATCAAAATTTCTGTTTATTGTTTAATTTCAGGTGCAGCCTAAGGAGAGGGTATTGAACTACGCAGATATGTCCGGGGCGTTTCGGGACAGAAGAAGTCGCTGGCAAGAGATTCAGAAAGGCCTTCAGTTTATTCAGTAAGTCTAGTTTAGATAAATAAATAAAAAGTTGTGTGTTTCCGAGAGCGTAGTCCATCCAGGGTGTCTAAAGTTTTTACAAGTTCAAAATTGCAACAATAATAATATCCATCCATTTTCTTCCGCTTATCCGGGGTCGGGTCGCGGGGGTAGCAGCCTAAGTAGGGAGGCCCAGACTTCCCTCTCCCCAGCCACTTGGAGCAGCTCCTCTGGGGGAATCCCAAGGCGTTCCCAGGCCAGCCGAGAAACATAGTCCCTCCAGCGTGTCCTGGGTCTTCCTCTGGGTCTCCTCCCGGTGGGACATGCCCGGAACACCTCACCAGGGAGGCGTCCAGGAGGCATCCTAACCAGATGCCCGAGCCACCTCAACTGGCTCCTCTCGATGTGGAGAAGCAGCGGCTCTACTCCGAGTCCCTCCCGGATGACCGAGCTTCTCACCCTATCTCTAAGGGAGAGTCCAGCCACCCTGCAGAGAAAACTCATTTCAGCCGCTTGTATCCGAGATCTCGTTCTTTCGGTCACAACCCAAAGCTCATGACCATAGATGAGGGTGGGAACATAGATCGATCTGTAAGTTGAGAGCGTTGCCTTTTGACTCAGCTCTCTCTCTAATAATAATATGAACACATTAATGGAAGCTGACATTTAAAAAGGAACATTTATCGGGTTCAATCAAACTCGTGTAGTAGATGGTAAATAATCTTAGCATCTACAAATTTAAGAAGAAACAAGGAAATGGTGAGCAGTGAATATAGAGCTTATATTTGAGATTGTGATATGGTTGTGATGGGTGTAAAGTTTTATTAGCCTTTAGGTACTGTGGTTGTAGGGATTTAATAACCAGCCTCAGAAGGGGACAAGAGAAATGAATTGACGATGCATCCTCCAAACTTTCATACAAAAGATAAAGCTGTAAACAGAAGGTGTGTTAGTGTTATGGTTTCTGTAGTACCGGTAAATATTATTCATTCAACCTTTTAGGCAGGTTAATCCCATTGAGCCTCGAGGACTCATTTACAAGAGAGACCTGATTTTGACAAAGAATGATGACAACAGTGACAACAATAGACATTTATAAAAGAGGTGTACAGGTGATTTTTTTAAATTCATATTAAAATAAGATGGCAAAAAAGTTGCAAAAACGGCTAGAATATTTGGCAAATGTAGAAAACTAAAAACAGGAACATGTCTGCATTGGTCCTATTATGTAATATGAAAAGAAAAAGTAGATAATGTATTTGAAAGTCAAATGAGTACTTTTTGGTTTAAAAATATTCTTGTCTGAACTGGTTTAATGCTTGAGCCTTAAATCTTTAGCTAGTGGAAAATCAGATACAAAGTGCATCCAGAAAGTATTCACAGTGCTTCACTTTTTCTGCATTTTATGTTACAGCCTTATTCCAAATTATATTAAATTAATCTCTTTAAAAGTATACACGCAATACCCCATTATGACTATGTGATTAAAAATATATATTTTTGTTAATTTATTAAAAATAGAAAACTAAGAAGAACGTTAAGTATTCACAGCTTTTGCCATGAATCTCATAATTGAGCTCAGATGCATCCTGTTTCCACCGATCATCCTTGAAATGTTTCTACAACTTAAGTGGAGTCCATTTGTGGTAAATTCAGTTTATTGGACTTGATTTGGAAAGACACACACCTGTCTATACAAGGTCCCACAGTTGATAGTGCATGTCTGAGCACAAACCCCCCCAGCATGAAGTCAAAGGAATTGTCTGTAGACCTCAGAGACAGGATTATGTCGAGGCACAAATCTGGGGGAAAGATACAGAAAATTTCCTGCTGCTTTGAATGTCCCAATGAGCACAATGGTCTCCATCATTCATAAATGGAAGAAGTTTGGAACCACCAGGACTCTTCCTAGAGCTGGCCGGCTCTCTAAACTGAGCGATCGGGGGAGAAGGACCTTAGTCAGGGAGTTGACCAAGATGGTCACTCTGTCAGAGCTCCAGTATTCCTCTGTGGAGAGAGGAGAACCTTCCAGAAGGACAACTGTCTCTGCTGTAATCCACCAGTTAGATCTGTTTGGTAGCGTAGCCAGACGAAAGCCACTCTTTAATAAAAGGCACATGGCTGCCCATCTGGAGTTTGCCAAAAGGCACCTGAAGTACTCTTAACCATCCATCCATGATTTTTTTTAACCTGCTTCTTCCTTTTCGGGTCACTTTTTCCCATAGCAGTCGCTGTGCGAGAGGCAGAGGACACCCTGGACAGATTGCAAGTCCATCACAGAGACACATAGAGACGAATCTGGTCCAAGTGGGCAGCACGGTGGCACAACTGGTAGAGCTGCTGCCTCTCAGCGAGCAGGTCCCCGGTTCAATTCCCGGTCCGGGGGCCTTTCTGGGTGGAGTTTGCATGTTCTCTCCGTGCATGCGTGGGTTTTCTCCGGGTGCTCCGGTTTCCTCCCACAGTCCAAAAACATGCATGTTAGGCTGATTGGTAACTCTAAATTGACCCTGGGTGTGAGTGAGACAGGTCCCTCTTGTAAATGAGTCCCTTTGGCTCAACGAGGCTAGCCTGTGTAAATAAAGGTTGAATGAATGAATGAATGAATGAAAAAGTGACCAGAGTGACACATCTGTGAATTAGATTAACAAAGACCTTAACAAACCCCTACTGTGATGTGTGATAGGTCAGTCTGCATATGTATTTATATATCTTACTTCAGCTTTATAACTCGAACCTCACACTCTCTGTTCTTTGAATTGAGAAAGCTTCTCGGATGAGAAGCGCAACATCTGTTAAAGTCCAGTTGTTTTTGTCTTGAACTTTTTTGAATTTGCCATGTCCTGGATGACTGAGAATCTTCACCAGCGTATAGAGGCGAATGAGACAAACAACCGTTCACTCTCTCACTCTCACTTAGGGACAATTTAGATGAGAAACAAAATTCTGTAGACTGATGAGACAAAGATTGTTTGTTTGTTTGTTTTGTTTGTTTGTTTGTTTATTCATTCATTTCAAATTTAAAAAATACAAAAGAACAAAAGAAAATTACAAAAGACTCTGAAAAATAAAGAACAATTTTAAAATGAAAGTAAGCAGAAGAAGAAAATAATCTTATATCTGCCCCCTTTTGTAAAAACAAAATTCCATTCAAACACAATCATTTCAAGCAAAATTTATCCATAAATCATATTTGTAATTCATAAATTAGACAAAAGATTGAACTCTGGTGTTAACGCCATACGTCATCTTTGGCAGTGAAGCATGGTGGTGGCAACATCATGCTACCTCTCGACAAAAGTTGTCCACAACCTTTACAACAAAGAAGGTGACAAATCTAAAGAAATATGTAATTTAATAAGTATATTGCACTATATACAAAGTTTACTATATACAGATGTTCTCAGTCAGCCATCATGTGGACTGCTTAGAATTTCCAAGTTACTGAGTGGCAGTTTCAGGAGCTGCTGGAGTAGAACTTCCTCGCTCATCCTCTTTCTTGTCATCAGACATAGCAAGAGGCACTTGCAGTATATTTAGGGCTCAGGGATTAAAGCGGAAAAAAATATTTTGACAGTTTTTTTTTCTATACTTGGAGGTTACCCAAGCATCCTCCCCAATACTGTACTACTAATGTTGGAGCTTTTTCCTGCGTACAGGTCAAAGGTGTACAGTAGTCCCTCGCTACTTCACAGTTCGACTTTCGCAGACTCGCCCTTTCACGGTTTTACAAAGTAAGAGTGGACATGACACACAATTGGCTGATTGATGGATGAGCCACATGAGCGGCATGGATTGTTTATTTAAAATAAACTATTTAAAATGATTTACCGGTAGCACCTGCTAAAAAAAATCTTGGTCATGTTCCTCATGTCAAAACAACATTCTGGTTGCATCATGGTGGTTCAGATCAGAAGTGAGGCCGCTGATTAGTTTACTTCAGTTGTGTGACTGCTTTGTTTTGATGGCTCGTAGGTTTGCCTCGCAGCATAAAGTTGCATTTCCTCTTATCTGATGGTGCCCTTTATTCTCAAAACAAAAGTTGTACACGAGCAGTGCACATCATAGCTGTATCATCGTGCGTCACGAGACAAAACCGTTTTAATTGACCAGTTTTTCTGGTTAATGCATGACATAATTTATGACCAACTCAGAAGACCTGCGACTGATCCTACAAATGTCTCACTAGCTATGTTTACATGGACATAAGTAATCAGATCAAACGGCCGATCGGAACAAAAGTGCGTCATGTAAACTCCCCGTTCGGGTTATTTTTTGTGTACAGGTAGTCCCCGATTTACGAGCGCTCTGATCTACGAGGTTCCAGACTTACGAGCTGGCGAATTTTTGGAAAAAACGCAAAAAATACTGAGTTTTCATGTGTTTTTTCACCACAGTTCGTTAGCTAAACATGTGGACACACGTTTCCGATCATTTTTATGCACTCATAAGCAGTTTTTTGATGAAAAACGAGTGTTTGTAGTCGCGCTAGCGAAACCGTTCCAATTTACGAGCGAAATTCCGGACTTACGAGAGACATGGCAACCGTTCCGAAATACGAGATTTCCGGTTTACGAGCAACTCGTTGTAACGGATCTCGCTCGTAAATCGGGGACTACCTGTATTCGGCGTGATCCGACCTAATTTGTGATCAGATCGAAACGGGTGGTTTACGCCGATCAGTAACCAGATCGGTGAGCATGTAAACACTTTATCTGTTCCTTTTATCGGTCCGTGGGAACTGTCCTGACTGTGCATGTGCGCTGCGCCTGTGCATCTGTTTACTTTCGTCCCGGAAGTAACTTCTTCTGTGGTTTTCACGAAAGTAACTTCTTCTTCGTTTTTATTTTATTTTAAGGGGAGTGTACCACTCTGCGCATGTCTGTTCTTCTGGTCAGAATAAAAGCCTGCTGCATGTAAACGCTCGTCATGAACGGATTGTGCCCATGTAAACAGTACTATCTAATTATGCAATCAGAGCACATTTCAATCCGGTCACAAAATTTTGCCCATGTAAACATAGCTATTGAGACATTCTCACTTTGGTTGCAGTTGTTTTAAAAAAAACTCATTTTCTGTGTAAGGATTTAATATTCATAGTTACAAAGCTAGAACAAAAACTACACTTGTAACACCATAACTAGGTCACTTTAAGGTAGAGTTGTGTGTTTCCATGTCCTAAATCTGTTTTCATTTGTTGTTTGCTGAAGAACTGGGCCTACCTCAAAGTACACAAACCTTAAATGTCACATTTCTAAAATCCAGCGTGCACGAGAGCTTGGCACAACGTTTTTGTGCCAAACAGCAGCTGAGCCAGAGTTTAGCATAAAGGAACAGCTTTCCCATTATAATGTTTTAACACCACAACCTTTTAACTTGGTTTGTGCAATAAATCATCTGACCAATTTAATGTTCCTTCAAATTTCTGACTATTGATGATTAGAAATTTAATGGTGTCTGCAGTCTTTTCTCAACACTACAGTAGATGTGGAGGTTTTAATTTATGTAAAGCCATGATCTCACTTGACTGTGAATGTTGTAGACTAGTTGTTAAATCATGATCTGTTTATTTATCTCTGGCTTGGTTAGACCTGGCCATTTTGCTGTTGCCCTAGATTTAGACCCCAATGAAGAAATTTAAAAAGAAAATGCACGTCTATATTTGAAATAGACATTCACCTAACAAATAAAGTTTTGCTTAAAAGCACAAGCAGTATGCAGGGGTAAACATGAGGGAATTTTTCAGGTTGTCCAGTGAACAACCACTTGACAAAATCTGGCTGTCTGCAACCTTTAAAATAAAGAAGGCAAACAAATTAAATAAAGATGGTTCTTGGTTCTATTGGCATCCATCCTGATGGATGGAAATAATTTAAATTAGATGTATTTATTTGAGGTTGGCAGCTCAAAGACTATTTTTAGTGGAGGAAATATTTAAAACGAGTATTTTTAAGCAGTTAAATAAGAAGGTAGATTTTCCCCATGTGGAACATGAATAAATAAATAAAGTTAAAGGTTTATTCATTCAACCTTTATTTATACAGGTGAGTTCCCATTGAGTCTCAAGGACCCATTTACAAGAGAGACCTGTTTCAGTTTAAAACCGTCTTATTCAAATAAGATGAAAATGTCTGTACGGTAGTTACAGAAAAGAGTGCATTCAGCTGGGACAGCTGCAAAATAAAAAATACATATGAATTCATTGTGAAATAATTATTAGGTTCTTGTAAATGTATGCTATCTTGTTTAACAAATTGATTGACTTCAAAACTCTTTTCATGCCTGTGATGCTGGTAAGAAAATAGCTATTCACATGTAAAAGGAGGACCATCAGCCAACCAGCCTGATCTTTACTGCCCTGATGGCTGCTTGTTGTTCACAGAGGACTGAGTGATGAAGGTGTGATAGTTGAATATGGAGACCGGATTCTCTTCACAAAAATGACTTAATTACTACTCTCAATTCCTCTTTTATCAAGAATATGTATATAAGAATATCAATAGAATCACTCATCCCCTATTGAATTTCAAGCCGAGCTCTTACCATCAATTACCGGTACAGTATTAGGTTGATTGTCTTTTTACATGTGAATACTGGTTGTGGCTAGCAGAAACTGGTTGATGAGCGGTCATTGATTGAGATTTTAGCACCTTCTCAGACTGAAGAAGTATTTTGAATAAAAGACAAAACATTTCAACACTGTTCAGAAGACCTGATTTTAATCTGGTTAGATTTATCTACCTGGATTATAGAGCAGCATCAGGATATACTGTAATCTGTTCATGATGCTCCCTGGTTTAAAAAGGTTTGTTCTTGTAACTTTTCAAGAAAGAAACAAAAAAAGTATATATTTTTGAGTTTGTTGTTAATCTGTTCGCATTGTGGTTTTTGGTTTGAAGGAATTTTTTTATAATCTCTCTAAAATAAACTAAAAACATTTAGCCCTGGCAAATAGCTTTGGTTTCATATTTGATATGTTCATGCTTATTAGAAATACTTTAATTGCTAGGAGAACACTGCTGTTAAAAACTGCCTTTTTAATATGTTTAACTCAAAATTATTATTTTTTAAAATATAAAACTGTATAAATAACAGTTACGGCCCAGTGACATCTTGGCTTCAGTGAACCACATTAGTGGGTGAAATACATTTAGTTTATTTTTTTATTTGATTTTATTGCTTGTTTGCATCCAAAACTTTGGAAAATTAGTCAACAAGCTTATTTTATGCTTTTCATTAGACTACCTGTACTATTAGCTTAAAAACACTTTTCATTTCTCATCTAAGGCTTCTGTTTTTGTCAGTTGTTGATCAAAGAAATTAAAGTAACTCTTGAGTCACTTTAATGCCTTGTGTTCATGTTTTTAAACTCCCAACTAAACTTGTTTGTTCTCATGCATGTGTATTTTAATTTTTTAATCAAAGTGTTTGTTTTTGCTTTTAGATCAACTCTTCCATTTCCTGGAAGCCAAGAGCAGTATGAGGTAGGTTTTGTAAATCTGAACGTGGGGGCACCACCTCCTGCTTTCCAGCAACATTTTTGCTTGTTTACTTAAGAGATGGCTAGTTTTATTGTCTTAAAAATCAACATTCGGAAAAATGTTCATTATTTTCTTCGTTTTTATATCCAGGTGTTTATAAAGGACCTCGTGTGGAACCTGTTTGGAGAAGGGAATGACGTTTTTAGAGAAGGGGACTGGACTAAATCTACTGAGATGTACACAGAAGCACTGAGCATAGCAGAGTACGCCGACTCAGAAGATATCTGTATTCCAACGAGTTTACTGGAAAAATTGTATGCAAACCGGGCTGCTGCGTACCTCAGTATTGTTCCGGTAAGTAGTAGGCATCTGTCACACTGTGATCGATTTACTTTAACTCACGTTTGTCTTTGATTGAACAAAACACTAGGGATGCACGATATTGGATTGTTGGCCCATATGCCGATATGTTAAAACTTATTTGGCCAATGCTGATACCAATATTTTATATATGTTCTTTTGTCGGAACATAGCCCTCTTATTTAGGTTTATTTGCTACAAAAATTGTGTAACAACTGTAAGAGCTGGTGACACATGCATAGCACTTGTAACTTATATTAAATGAAAAGTGTTAAATGTTATTTATTAGCTTTAGTCACCTGCGATGCTGTCTCACTTGTGGAGGCTTGTTCCAGGTTCCTAGCTGCAGTGTGGGATCCTCTGCACTCCTGTGCATGAAGGACAGCCTTTTTAAGTCAAAAGTTTTTGTCTATCCTTTGTGCCGTAAAACTACCGGTAATCATGATAACGTGGTAAAACTCACCCAAGTGCTATTGGCTATTAGTTTCTCAATGATGTCGGAAATGACGGCTTGTAACTCAGGTAACGTTACGTCGGAAAAATATCTCTGACTGGGGACGATGTAGCGAGGCTCAACGTAGTCCAAAAATCTTCGGAATCTAACATCCTCAACGAAAAAACCCTTTCCACACCGCCAACATTTTGAATTTTCCTCTCCGCTGTGATCAGGTAGGCGCACGTGATGTCATCACGTTGTGCTGCCGCTGCAGACATCCTTGTCACTGGGTTGTCATGCAAAAACAGTGCCTTGTATATCGGTGAGTTATTTTGATGGAATGGCCGATGTCCGATATTGAACTTTAACGCTAATATCGGCTGATACCGATACCATGCCGATAATATTGTGCATCTCTACAAAATACATTTGAAATAAAACAACTAAAATCATTCCATGTGACATGTCGGACTGTATAGGGGAAAAAAGCAGTTTCTTGTAGAATCATTCAGTCATTTGAGGGGATTATCAGGAGTGCTTTAAAATAAAATGTTTTGTGCTGTTTTTTTGTGCTGCATCAAGGAGGGTGTGCATTTTTTTTCTCCATTTTTTTCATTTACCCATTATTTATCCAGGTACAGTAGTGTCATTGAGCCACGAGAACTCATTTTCAAGAGAGACCTGTTTAGGGAGCAGATGGTGGGGGTTAAGGGCCTTGTTCAGGAGCCCAGAGTGGGGCGAATGAGGGTGGAGGCAGGTGTGGGTGTTTCACCTTTTCAGAGTCAGAGAGTCTTTATTGTCATTTGCACCGCATGTTGTACATGTGATGAAAACGAGATTATGTACACAGGGTCCCACCCACATTTTGATGTTGTCGGTACCGGGGCTTGAACCGGCGATCTTCCGATCACAGGCCCACCATCTCTGACCTCTGTGCCACTACTCCCCGTATATTTAGATCTTAGTTGCCAAGTCCGCTTATTATAAGCAACTTTGGGTGTGCTAAAGTCACTTGCAAATCTTGTGAGTCACGGGTTGCATTTTTATTTGGGGCTTGTTTTAAACGTGAAGTTGCTTATTTGGGTTTGACGTTGTTTCCGAGTGAAACTAGTTGATTATCTCCCACCTCTGCACAATAAAGCAAAAGACGAGTGGTAGTTTGTCCCTTCCACGCCCCCATTTCCCGAGTTGGCGACAGGCGCACACAGACATATACAAATACGTCTGTGGGCACGCACCCCAAACACTCATACTGTGGCCAGCCACTAGGGGGCTCTACTTACACGCAGATGTCAAAATGTTTTGTTTATAAAAATATGTAGAAAAAAAATTACACATGCAAAATGTATTTTTTTTAATCAGAGCTTAAAGTATGTTATTCAAAGTGTTGAGCATAATTTTGCTGTTGTTTATGTATAATGCCATCATAAATGTATGTTTATACTGTTTAAAAACAGCCTCTGTTTTACACATTGTGGTGGGTTGCCAGTTGGGCTTGTTTTCATAGAGCTGGCTTCTTGTTTCTGTCATGAGATCTGGCAACACTGACGTCCCTTGAGGTTTATTTTTTTCCAGCACTGATGTCATTCACGTTGTTTAGCCTGAGGGCAGCTTTGTTCTGTACAAAGAGCGACAAACTTCTGCAACAAGATCTTTTTGCCGTTGATACTAACTTGCATACGTTATGAAATCTCTGTGGATGAGTAACATGTTGGCCGTGCTGTTATGATCCTTGTTTTTAATTTAGATTTAATAAAACATATGTTGACCTTTTTTATTAAAAAAAAATGTTTAGCAATCATTTGAAAAAGATTGCAAAACTTTAGATTGTAATCTTTGCATGATTTGAAGGTAATGATTTAAAAATATTAAAAACATTAGAAAATTGGAATCAGTACAGTAGTTTTATTTGAGCTTTTGTTAAATGTTGTTAAAGTAGAAATTCATTAAGATAGTTATATTTATCAGTACATCAACAGCCCACCTGGATACATTTGTCCTTATATAACTTAGTGCTATGTTTTCTTTGTTTATTTGATCAAACTTGGTTGGTTCCTTTTTAATTTTAAGTAGTGCTTTCAAAAAGTTTTTCTTTCCTCTTTGTTTGCATTGAGCGACATTTCACGCAAGTAAAACCCTTTGTTGTCAGAGGACGACACACCCATGCCTAACTTCAGTAACTAAAGACATGCAGTTTATTTTGCTGGTTTTGCTGTCACCACAGCGCTGAGGTAATGTTGTCTAACTGAAACTACATATTTCTGTTAATATTAATAGGGACTGTTTGACCAAGCATTAGAAGACTGTGAAAAGGCTCTCCAGTTAAACGAGGGAAACTACAAAGCACTGTACAGAAAAGCAAAAGCCTTGAAAGAGATGGGGAGACATCAAGAGGCCTATGAGGCTGTTGCCAAATGCTCTCTTGCAGTGCCTCAGGTAAGAGAAGTCATCTGAAAATTGCAGCCCATTTGGTTAAAATTCCAAGTAATTTATTTGGTTTTTCTCCCAAAGTTAGCAAAAAAATTCAGCATTGGGGGAAAAGAGTCCTATAGGTTACTAAAGCCCGACCGATATGGAAATTTTGGCTATCGCCAATGCCGATATTGGGAGGGGAAGGCGACTGCCGATGACCAATATAATGGCAGATTTTTAAAAACTTTGTCCAACCCCAACAAACACTGAGTGGAGCGGGGCGTGTTTATTTAGAGCAGCTGTTAGCATCCATGGAGCTAAGCAACTTAGAGCTACGCTATATGTAGTCCCACACTAGGTGCACTGGTCATAAAAACAGTCATCCTGTTGTGCGTTCACATTTTCTATCCTCCACTATTTGCCATAAAGTTATCAAGCGTGTTCCAAAAATATAAATAAAAAAAGAGAAACGCCCTCCCCTGTTCATTGTTTAAACAGTCACGTATGGTGAAGACCTAATTAGTATTGACTGCACTGGCGTTTATTTTTCTTTGTAGAGATGCAAAGGTTTCAGACCATGCATTTCAATGAGAACGATAGCGTGAACACTGGAGGCCTTCGCAAACTGCACGCTCCATCTGACGGTACTCGTTGCTATAACTACTGATAACTGGGCTAATGTCATGAAGGCGGTGCGACTGAACACTAACATTAGCTTGCTAACTTATCAGAGGTAGCAAATGACAAATGGGTTTGAGGATTGAAGAGGATTTATTGTTGCTGATTTTTTTTAAAATTTATTTTTAAGTTTTACAAATCAGTTAAAATAAACTTACTGTGCTCTGATTAGCAAAATATGCTACACAGTATTGCTCCCTGACTCATCTTTGCAGAACATCGAAAGTGAAACTTACGGCCATGACTTGAAAGTAGTCTTCATGCGCCCTCTGTTGGATACAGCTTGTTCCCAGCATTTTAGGGGTGAAAATTAGAAGTGTTTATATCGACGCATAATGGGACCAATATCACAGATACCGATAAGTCCCCAAACGCCTGGATTGGCTTAAAATAACAGTCCTACCAGTGTATTGGTCGGGATCTATAGGTTACTGCAGGCACACAAAACACTTCTGAACCAGGATTCTGATTTGTTTTACAGACATAAACCGTGTTTCCATCAAGGTTTCTTGATACGCAGTTTGAAGTATCTCATCAGAAAAGGTGAATGGAAACGGCACGATTCGAATTAACTTCCTCTAATTCGCAAAAAAGTTGATACGCTCGCTTGAGGTGGTTTTTGGGTTTTTCGAAACAGAGCTGATGCGCAAAACGAGAGATGGAAACAGATTTGCCGACTCAGTTCTGACGTAGCGAACATTCACGTCATGTGACTGATCAGCTGTTTCCGCTGTAACATCGCTAAAACTAGTTGGCATGACAGAATAAATACAACTTGCCCGATAGCAACACATTCCTGAAATATTCTCTCCATTTTGCCGAGATGTGTGGTTCGGTTCCTGTTTTCAACCGCTACTTCCTGTTTACTGTAGACATGCGTAACGCTGACGTCTGACGTAATGCCGCTTTGCGTGGCCTGGTGGATTCGCTTCAAGCCAGTTGATGGAAACACTTCTGATTCGCATTAATTTTTATTTACATTTTTGCAAATTTTCAAAAATTCGCTCATAATTCGAATTGAAAATGGATGGAAACACGGTTATAGAAGATGCTTCGTGAGGTTACAACTTAATATAACTTGTATTCACTTTTTCAACAAAATAATCGAGCGTCAATTCACAACAAACGTCTTCTCAGGGCACTGAGAACATTGGCATACTTTATAAAATGTTGTTCTTTGAACGAGAGGGAAAAAACAGCTCAACACAAACGCAGTACACTTCATTTTACCCTTCCTTTAAAGTTCAAAACAAGGGATATTTTAGTACAATATTATATTTCACTCTAATTACAAACGTATTACACTTAAGACAAAATATTTAAGTGTGCTATATCATGTTTTTTTGTTTACTATATATGAAGACGAGACAGATTTTGTGTTTTGAAAACTGTCTGCCGTGTAAGAAGATGCTGAACTTAAAGTAAATAAATATCCCAGTTACCAGAGTCGACATTATTAAGTTTCAACAAGTAAAGTGATTGATTGCTTTTTTATTTTATTTTTATTTTATTTTTTACTAAAACCCAGAGAACAGGCTACAGCACGTCACAAAACTGCACAAATATCAACACTTCCTGCTTTGTTTTGTTTTCTTCAGGATTCCAATGTCACACAGCTGACTCAGGATCTTGCCAAAATTTTGGGGTTAAAAATCCGTAAAGCTTATGTAAGAAGTAAGGTATGTATGGTGGCACAACATTCTTAAGAAGTCTTATTGTTTTATTTTTTCTGAACTAGTTTAGCGTGTTATTGCTGATGTCCCAAGTTTAAATGCACTTTTTAGTACATGCATTTTCTACATAGCTTTTGTCTATTGTTATTTCACAATAAGAAAAAAAAATTGGATTATAAAGTGGGAACCATTTTTAAAATTAATTTTGTTTACCAGCCTGCCTTGAATGTTTTGCGTGGATCAAGTTATCAAGATGCATCTTGTGACAAAGTAAGCATCGTCGCACACAGTTTTAACAAATAAAAATAAACGTACTCTCAATTTATATATTCATATACAATAACTGGTGTTTTTTTTTCTCTCCCCAGTTTTCTCATGGTTCACCTTCAGTTGAAGATATAGAAATTGGTAAGATATAATCTTTAATAATCTTTGATTTGCTTCTCCTGAAGGTGTAACATAATGGAGACACCTCCTTGTATTTATTTATTTTCTGTTTCTCTTTTAGAAGTGCCTCCGTTTACCCAGGATAACAGTGTTTTGGTCCCCAGTCCCACTCCAATCCAACCCCCAGCAGCAGTACACCCGCCTCTAAATGAATCAGTGGTTGATGAACTTTCTCCTAGCAACAGTATCATATCTGTACCCCCGTCTGAGCCGCCCGGTTTCGAGTCTGTCCCCCTGCCTGTATCTGCGTCCACGTCGGTTCCTCTTTCTGCTCACACCTTTGTAAATGGCTTTCGAACCAGCAAGCATCATCCAATCCTCGAGCCTGATCGGGATTTTGATGCAGACATCGGGGATGACCTGGATGATCTATTGGACCAATCTGGTCCTGAATCAAACATGGTTAGTGAGCAGCTTTAAATTAACAACTCAATTTATTTATGTCTGAACAGATGTGTAACTTTGTTTTGTGTCTTTCTTCAGATTATTCCCACTGTAAAGGGGTCCCTTCATTTTCCAACCAGTATTTCCTCGAGTAGTTCTATATCAAGCCCATTCTTGATGCCTACCCGTGAACCCGTGAACCCGTTTCTGCACCTCAGTAGCCAGCAGTGCACTGTAACTCTGCCTCCTCTGTATAACAAGTCAGGGTCAAGCACATATTTTGGTATGGACACTTTTGACTCTCTGACATCACAACTGGACTCTCTTAATGGTCTCTCTATAGCAGACTACAAATCAGGTGCGTTACTTCACATTTACTAGAAAGTCATGCATTTTTAATTTGCTTTAAATCAACAGAACTTCTAAACTGAAACATTTTTTGTCTTTCTACCATTCAGATTATGTTTCCAATCCCTTCATTCCACAGGTAATTTTTCTTTATTAGCATTATTGCAACATCATCAGCTTACTGTAATTTTAGTTTCAACCTCTAATTGCATTGTTTTTGACCACAGCTCAATAATGATGCGCCAATGGGGATGGCAGTGGGTATGCCTGAAGTCAAGGACCTACCTGCAGCTGTTGATTTAGCAAAGAACCCTTTAGCTGAAACACATGAATTCAAGCAAGCCTGCTTTATATGCTACGTCAAAACAGGTGAGGGATTCTTGCAACGGTCTGCTCTTACAGTTGGCTGGACTAACGGCTGGATGAAATTACCTTCTAATTGTTAAAAGATATTTAACCAAAAACTCGCATCACAAATACTTTGAGACATGTTTTTACGTTTGCAGGTCCTGGAGTGTTGGATTACACGCTTCATACTGAAGATCATAAATGCAAAAAGGATGTATTACTTGGCAGAATCAAGCATTCGTCTGACAAAGTGTGGAAGCTCATTCGACCCCGACCAACTAAAACCCAATATGTTGGACCTTATTACATTTGCAAAGGTAGCATCTGTACCCTAAATCTTGTCAGCGTTTAACAAAAAAATAAAAGGCCTGTTTGATCTTGTTGCTTAGTTAAAAAACAACAACACAAAATTAGGATTATTTTTCCATTTTTAATTGTCTTTGAAGATAACGGGTAGTTCTTATTTATTTTATGTTATTTATTATGACACAAATTGTAGTTTATACCCATTCCAAACACATTCTGCCGCACAGGAGCTGTTTACACACTTTTCTTTTCTACCACTCTGTTTCTTTGTTCTCTCCAGTCACGTTTTGTACTCAGTGAATACTAAAATCTGACCTTTTTTCAGAGGTGGCTATTGGAAAAGAGTGCCTATACCCAGGCCACTGCACATTTGCATACTGTCAGGAGGAAATTGATGTTTGGACTCTGGAGCGGAAAGGATTTATCTCCAGAGAGCTGCTCTTTGATCCTTTTGGACCAAACTCTAACATCAGGCTGACTGTCCCCAAGATCTTACAGGAACATCGTGGGACATTCATGTTCCTCTGTGGGGTGAGGGCTTTACTTTTACTGAAGATACTGTGATGTTAGGCCGTGGTCTTGTCCCATTAATAAATGGTTTAATGCACACACACACAGTTTATTGTGTTACAGAACTGCTGAGGTCTCATTCATAGTAATACTGTAAATTATTTTATTGGATTAAAAATATTGTCCTTAAAATGTTCAGTCTTTTGTCCAGATTGAACTTTTTATTTGTGATATTTGATGGTTGTCTGTTGTTAAGCACGACGGCGCAGTGGTTAGCACTGATTGAACTTTTTATTTGTGATATTTGATGGTTGTCTGTTGTTAAGCACGACGGCGCAGTGGTTAGCACTGTTGCTTCGCAGCAAAAAGGTCCTGGGTTCAATCCCTGTTTGGACCTGAGGTCTTTCTGTGTGGAGTTTGCATGTTCTTCTCTTGCTTGAGTGGGTTTTCTCCAGGTACTCTAGTTTCCTCCAACAGAACAAAAACTTGCATGTTAGGCTGCCTTCAGACCTAGGCCTCCCTTGCAAAAGAGGTCTGTGATCTCAATGGGATTTGTCTGGTTAAATAAAGGCTAAAATAAAGTGACCAACAATAACTCATTGTTAATCATGGTACCGTACTTGCCGCCGTACACGTTGCGCTGCTGTACAAGTCACATCTATTATACGTCACCACTGACCACCCGGAAATGTGGGCCGATGTGCCAAAAATCGATTGGCTGCTAAATGGCGGCCGTGGGAGCGTGCATGGGAGGACTTTTAACACGAATTTAACAAGATTAACACTTGAAAACAATTGTTTGTTTGCTCAAAATTATATCAAAGGTGTGTCTCAGTTGAACTGTTCCCTAGTAAATGCACTTTGATGGTCAAATCAGCTGCATTTCGCCTGGGCGATGCGGCGAAATGCAGCTGATTTGACGTTTGCTCCAGGAGTTTCGGAGCGAGACGAATGTGGCTTAGTATGGCAAGCCAAGTGTCTCATTAATAGCCACTTTTACCTATTAATGAGACACTTGGCTTCCCATATTGCTTGAGGGCCCTCTAGCGGCTGAAAATGTTAGTGTTCAACATTTTCCATGTCAGAATGAATGAAATCATCAGATCTCAGCCAAAATCTGGGTTATAAAAATGGGAAAAAAACATGTATTACCGTATTTGTCGGTCAACCGATCAACAGAGGACTCCATCTCCTCTTTGGTCCACACTGCTCTCATCCACCTGGATCAGAAGGACTCATACGTGCGCATGCTCTTTGTGGACTTCACATCTGCCTTCAACACCATGATCCCCCAAACTCTGATAGACAAACTATCCACACTTGGACTAAGCCCCTCCATTTGTAACTGGGTACTAGACTTCTTAACAAACAGACCACAGTCCGTGAAGATCCACAACTTCTCCTCCTCCACCATAACCCTCAGCACTGGCTCTCCCCAAGGATGTGTGCTGAGCCCTCTTCTGTTCACTCTGCTCACATATGATTGTACAGCCACACATCCAGGCTGTCATATTGTTAAGTTTGCAGATGATACAGCGGTGGTGGGATGCATCACAAACAATGATGAGTCCAGCTACAGACAGGAGGTGGAACACCTGGAGAGCTGGTGCAAAGAGAATAATCTTCACATGAATGTGAAGAAGACAAAGGAGATGATTGTGGACTTCAGAAGGAACAAACACACCCATGCCCCACTGAACATAGGTGGATCTGCGGTGGAGGTGGTCTCCAGCTACAAATACTTGGGTGTACACTTGAATGATAACCTCAGCTGGAGCAACAACACCACCAGCCTGATCAAGAAAGGTCATCAGAGACTCTACTTCCTCAGACGGCTGAGACGAGCTGGTCTGAGCAGCCCAGTTCTCACCTCCTTCTACAGGTGTGCAGTGGAGAGCATCCTGTGCTCCAGCATCAATGTGTGGCATGGAGGCTGCACAGTTGCAGAGAGGAAAGCTCTACAGAGAGTGGTGAAGGCTGCACAGAAGTCTGTTGGAGTCAGTCTCCCCACCATCACAGACATTTACACCTCCAGATGCAGGAAAAGAGCCACCTGCATCATGAAAGACCTCACTCACCCAGCACACTCACTCTTTGCCCCACTCCCCTCAGGACGGAGGTTGAGGAGCATCAAATGTAGAACCACTAGACTGAGGAACAGCTTCTACCCTGAGGCTGTTAGACTCATGAATAAATAAATAATAAGAATAAACACTGCAAAATATCACATCATGCTGATGCTGATCTGTTTTCTTGTTGCTGTGTTCATCTGTGACCATCTGCTCATACAGACTCATGTTCGTGCTGCTGTTTATAATGATGTTTTTCTACTACATTAGGGCTTAGTGTATTACTAGTTGATGTTTTTCTTAGTTAATCCTAGATGTTATTACTGTTTTTCTCTTGCATTTGTTGTTGGATGTAACTGGGACCCTGTGTACATAATCTCGTTTTCATCACATGTACCACATGCGGTGCAAATGACAATAAAGACTCTCTGACTCTCTCTGACTCTGACTATAACACGCAGGTTTTTTGCTCATTTGAATGTCCTGCGTGTTATACACCGAAGCGTGTTATCGATTCACATCTCTCTTTTAAACTCCACGTGGAAAACCTAGTGAAGAAATTGAAAGTTAAACTGGGTTTCTTTTTCAGAAACAGATCATGTCTAACACTGAATGTTAGGAAACGCCTTGTATCTGTGACTTTCCTTCCCTCCATTGATTACGGTGACATTCTCTACATGAATGCTCCTACAAGCACCCTGCGGATGTTGGATGTGGTCTATCATGGTGCACTAAGATTCATAACTGGTTGTGATTATCGTACCCACCACTGCACCCTGTATTCACTGGTTAATTGGACATCATTAACCTCACGCAGACTCTTCCACTGGTACATTTTCATCTTTAAATCACTTCTTGGTCTGCTGCCCTCATACATCTCCTCCTACATGTCTTTGCGTGAGTGCAGCTACAGTGTGCGCTCTCAGGACATGATTACCTGCAGTGTTCCGTCAGTGAGGACTGAACTTGGAAAAAGGGCCTTCTCCTACTCCGCTCCTGCTTCATGGAATATCTTACAAAAAGATCTGAAGCTCTCGACCTTGACTTCTCTAAATGGTTTTCAGAATCTGTTGGAATCCTGGCAAAAACCAATGCAGATTTGTTCCTGTCTTTGATTTTATACGTCTACCTTATAATGTTTTGCTAGTTTTTTGATACTTTGTTAAAAAAAGAAAAAAAAAATCTTTTGTTTTTTTCTCTCTTTTTGTTTTCTATTGTTTATTGTTTGTTTGTTTATTGTTTAATGAAATTCTATCACTGCTGTTCATTGTTCTTTAGTTTTAGCAGGTCGCTTTCGTAAATGAGCCCATGAGGTTCAAAAGATTTACCTGACTAAATAAAGGTTGAATGAATGAATGAATTTATGGATATTTTCTCATATTTTTAGACCCATTTTTGGCTCTGATTTCGCCGTTTTTCATTTTGGGCAAAAAATGGTGCAGTACCACTTTTGTCCGCTAGGGAGACACTTCCAGACCGTTTCTAGCTCATGTGTCCGAAAAAAGCCTCCTCTGGTCGGACTGACTCTGTCGCTGCCCGCCCCTTGCTCTGAATGTAGCTGCATTTAGCTGTGAGGTTCGCTGTTTTTGTTAGCAAGATAACTCAAACCACATGCGGATTTTTAAATCCAGCTGATTTGAACATTTCGTGAATTGGTTAAGCTAGTGCTGGACGATAATTCAATAACGATAAATATCGCGATATACTTTTATTCAATAACGATGATATGAAGTTTAAGCATATTTTCGATATTTCGATAGGATTTTACAACGTTTTTCTGTTTCTGTTCGGGTTGGAGCGGCTGCTTCAACAACCCGCCCGGACAGAAAAAGCTGTGACACAAAACGTGCGTGGTGACGTCGTTGTTACGCAGCGCTCACTCCAGCAGCAGGCGTTAGCGGTAGCAGGCTAAAAGCTAAGCTAGTCTCCAAAGCGCGTTAAGTTTTCGCTTCAAAACGAGTCAAACGAGTGCTCATGACCGTCAGAATGTGACTGAACAAAGTTTCACAAGCGAAGAGAAAGAGACGACATCACTGATGAGAGGAAAGACTAATTCGTCGGTGTGGACGTAGTTCGGTTTTGTTAAACTGCAGGTCTCATCTGCAGCGAGTCTTACTCGGTTTCTTTATTTTGCAAAACGTGACAAAGTCGTTCTAACTAGCGGTAACATCTAACTTGTTTAATCTGAAGAGTTTCCACTCGATAGAATATGATGAGAGTCAGAAGATGAAGAACAATAAAGTTTGAGCCAACGTTTCCCTGAAAC